>JAGXCT010033369.1:0-25788 GCA_022495035.1 Philopotamus ludificatus | reverse complement strand
GTGTACGCCCGGGGCGCGCATATCACACGCTAGCCGACATTACGCGTATAATCGGTTGTAACTTTTACAAGGTTTTGTTTTTTTTTTAAATATTTTTTGGGTTAGATATTGATAGTTGTAGCAATAAAAAAAAATCAGATCTTGACAAAATTTTGGTCAAATGTGGCAAGTGCACTGTTAAATGAACACCTTTTAAGAATTAAGTATTTTCTTATCGGTAGGATGTTTAGCTTTATTTCTGATGAATAAATTCTTACTGATGTCATATCGTAATTGATTTATGACGTTTCTCAACATTCGGAGGAATAAAAATAGCTGTTGTGGATAATAAAAATTATCACTAGAACAAACTAATGACCTTGAAATTTGAAACACATAGGCATTCTATATAGAAAAAATCAAAATTGCAAAGTCAAAAGACCATCCAGTAAATGTTGAAGTTCAATATTCGCCACAATATCTTGATTAATAAAAGAGTTATGATTTTTTTAGTAAAAAATGACGTTTTACTAAATTTCGTAGAATGCGCCCCGCCCCAGCGCATGTTTGACGGCGATTTTATAGTAGTTTTCTGATTTTTTGTAGGAAAATTTATGATATTGACTATTTCGGTTTCACTGGTAGTTTTTTTTTTATACAACGTTAGAATCAAAACTGGAAAACGAACAGAACGTTTAGATTTAGATTGGTTCTTTCCGAGTAGAAAACAAATATAACCAATCCGCCATTTCCAATCGAAATGTCATCCGGCTGAAACATGCATCATCGGCAATCCGGCTCGATCCACGACGGATTTTATTGCTGCAACATTTCAGCAGCGGCGACCTTCGCAGCGACGCAGTTTATGTGCTCGTAAACAGTAGGCCACTTTACGGCGCAAAAATGCAATCCCGGCCCCGGGGACAATGCATCGGCAACACTGACACTGTTTACCGCACCATTGTTCACGGATCGTCAAATTGCCATATTGCGAAAAAAATGTACACGGGGGGCGTAATGACATGCGAACGACGAGAGCGCCCCCGCTCCGCATTCAAATTCTGACCGTTACGGCGCGCGCTTCAAATCACGCGCCCGACTTTATTTGTATCTGGCCGTGTATCGCACGGTCTGCATGCAGCAGATTATTCCAGATTTAGTCTCCCCCCGTCTCCCCCATCAGTTTAACACCCACCATGTAATACACTGTAATGTGACTACATTTTATAAATGGGCGTTTGAAAGATGATGCCTTCTCTAATATGCTCGTTTCTCCTCCTCCGTTTAGGCCATGAATAAATATAAATATTTTGAAAATGGCTTATGGGTTTACTGTTTAATAACAAATACAATCAAGCTGCTTTTATACGAAAGATACATTCTATAATAATATAAAAGATATACATCGGGGTTGTTTGTTACGCGTTTTTCTTATTCGGTATAAATTATTTGCAATATTATCGATTATCAAAATTCTTTATATCGAACAAAGGGGTGATTCAAAATCGATTTGAATTAAATTGAATGCAGATCGATTTTGAATATTGTGTAGCCAAGTTGCCTTTTCAGGAAAATTTCTTTAGACGTTTGTTTAGAGAATCTGAGATAAATTGAAATTGACCACTGTTGGTAGTTAGATCATGAATTATCGAAAAATTGTGTAGGGCTTATTCGAGTTCGTCAATAGAAGCATACGTAACTTTTCGTTACTTTCTTAACACTTTTTTGTATGCTTTTAGTGGTATTTATATTTTTGAAATTGAACCTAACCTTGGATTTAATTAGAATGGCAAATTGTATTTTATTCGTTTAACAATTTTTAAATTATATTATGTTTCGTAGGTAAGTCCAATTTTCATTGTCTATGTCGCCGACGATGCATCTTGCCGATTCAAGGCTTGTGAATCAGCAACTTAGTTTTCGATGGTATCTTCACTTTGAGGTTTGATAGTAATGATATCCCCGCCTTGACAATGTGTGAACTTTATTTGATCATTATATCTTTTTTTTTGTTATACTTTTCCATCCAAAATGGTCTGCAGAAGTCAATACAAGAAGTCCACGAATGAAGTACTCAATTTTTTTGAAGTACTCGAGTTTTGACGATATCCAGGTGACTTCTTGTGTAATACAGTAAACCCTCCTATAACGTCGAGATAGGTTCTACGTAATACGGGAGGACGTTATAGGGGGTTAAGGTTTTTCAATTTTATTTTTTGATTTAAAGGAAATCAGTAAATCAACACATTCCCATTTTTTAAAAATTTTTTTTTACATTTTTACGTGTTAACCAGCGCAAATGACTTAGCTCGCGCGATGAGCGATATCCTCTCGTATTTTGGTTGACGTAATTTTCTCCTGTAAATTTTGTTGGCAGGGCAGATCAACAATGATATTTTATTAGTTAAATTCTTATAAAATGCGCTTTCAGCATATGATGCAATTATCGTAATAAAACTATTCCATATTGTTTTATTCCAACCACAAGTGCTAAGCATAGAATTAAACATCAAAGAAATCGACGCATATGGAAATAATTATTGCAGAGGACTCCATTGTGAAATTAGACTGGCATCACACAGATTAAGAGGTATGCACGTATATTACATAATCAAATAGTTGAAAAAATGAGCATCGGGATTTACTGATTATAATTCGTCCCAAGGATATAAAAGTAGAAAATATTTTCTTACTGTATGTGTGAATATTCCTGGAATGCTCTGATAGCCTCGTGCCAAAGAATCACCAAATATTTTTATTTAGTTTCGCCGGATGCGTGTCAAATAAAAATTTTATGAAAATTCTAATAAAGCGCTTTTTATAAAATACGTTATAGGGGGGTTCGACGTTATAGGAAAAAACCGCCGCAAACGTTATAGGGGGGAACGTTATATGAGAGGACGTTATAGAGGGGTTTACTGTAGTTTATTGACAGTTGTATTCTTGACGTTGTAACTTCAACAATCTTTTGTAGCACGACATTTTGAATGCTTTCAGCCGGTAATAGTTTGCTGTATGTTTAATAACATTCTTAATCAATTTCAGTCCAGTTTAAACGCCTCAAAAATCAAAGGAATTTTTGAATTGGCAGTTTATGCGTTAGCGCAAAATTATCTAATGCAGTCATTCTATTAAATAATTAAATAATCTTAAGCGGGTAGATGTTTCAAGTTCAGTCAGGTTTTTGTCCAACTTCCGTTTGATTTTCAGAAATAATTTATAGATTTTATTATTAACTATATTTTTTACTTATTAAAATCAAATCTTATAAATATAGGTTTACTACCTTTTGAAGAAAATTATATCTACTGATTATAAAGGGATTCATATAAGTTTATAAAAGAAATTTATTCAGAAATCTAAAGGCGCTTGTTCGATAATATCAGATACGGCAGAAGAGACACTGACCAGACTTTCAACGTACTTTTATACAAAAAAATATCATTAATTTAATATTTATTTCGTTGCTATAGCAAATAAAAAAATATAAGCCAATTTAGATTCTTCTGCAGTCACTTAAATATTCAAATATGTCTAATATTATTTGATTGAACGACTTAACCCGTCGTTCAAGCAAAAAGCATGACTTGACATCGCTTTTTCCGCATCTCGTATTTCGAGTCTGGAACTGACATTTTTATTTAACATATTTTTGAAGTAGAATTATATATTGGTACTCTGATTTTATTTTAATGAAATTTGGTAATGGCGTTAAAATATATGAATCGATCATAAAAGTTTGTCGTCTGTAATTAAAAAAAGTAAGGGGACTATTTCTTTAAGAAATATGTATGGCATATGGATTAAGTGGTTTAAGAATATGCGTTTCATTATAATCCTGATAAAAAAACCTTTGTTTCTTTATCAATATTTAACCTTAGAGAAATCTTCGTCAGATTCAATATATCATGAAACTATGCTAATACTTTCTCTATTATTATATTTTCAAAATACTTTGATACTATTATTAGAATGCTGTTAAACGTATCTAAGTAAATAGGAATATTCAGTGTTTTTTTTGGCATTTCGGCCTAATTTATCTCTGTATTTTTAGATTATTTAATATAAACCTGACAAAAATATCGTATTTTTAATAAACTTAACTTAAAAAAATATAAAATATTATTATCTTCTTCTTTCATATCATGTCCGCTAACGGATGTTGTCTATCATGGAGGTCACCTTTGTCCTATCCATTACTGCCCTGAAAAGGACGTGGCTTATCTCCCAAACCATTGTCGTAGTTTCTTCAGCGAGGACGTCCTTGGTATTCCGGGTTCTTGAATCTTACCCTGAAGAATTAGTTGCAGCATTTGATATGTTTCAGGATATATTGAAGTATATGACCGAAATAAGTGAGTTTTTATTATTTTAACGGTTTTTAAAATCTCTTTGTTCATTCGCATTATCACTTTACATTTTGTAATTCTATCTATTCAACTGATACGGAAAATGTGTCTATATACCCATATTTTGAAAGCGAATACTATAGAAGAACTTTCTTTCTATTGATTTTAATCTAAAATACGTATCTTATGATATGAATGAAAAACAGACATCGAAACCTGTTTTTATATCTTGGATATTTTTTTAATTTTTGTAGGATAGAAAATGATCAGTTGATTTAAATAATGGTAATCTGTAAGAGCATAATCGCATAAATATGGTTAATGAATAATTATATTTAATTCCATTAATTTATCCTGAGTAATTTTACCTACTATGTATATGGTTTTTCTATTAAATATTTTGGGTCTTTTTCACGAATTGCTTCTTTTAATCGTTTCAGCTGTTGCGTTATTGTCTGTCCATATTAAGAAAAATATAATAAATAATTCCTTTTCAATTCCACCATACAGACAAAATTACCCCATAGAAAACCAAAGTTTTTTTTTAACCATTTTTGACACTGCCAATTGTTAAATATATGAATATTGCACATGTTATTTCGTAAAAATTGCGTCTCCAGCACAAATCCTTACATTTGAAATAAGGTTAAAAAAATGATATTTTTTGTTGTGATTTTGATATCCAACAATCAATTACAAAATAAATATCTATAAACAGACCAACAGCCAAAAAACAACTGGGCACTGGACAGGATGATGTCAAAAAACGACATTTTCGCATATACGCATAATTTCGAATACTTCGTGATATACCAAAATTTACAATGACTATATATATCGTATTCATCCCCTTCCGTCACGAATGGATTAACAGCTTATAATTTCGTTATATTATTAAAACATAAACGAAATAATTATATTTCGGTATACGTAGAACAATAGAGATATGATCTGGGTATCTAGACAAGACCGTGAGTTATTAATATCGGTTGAAGTTGTTGTTGGAGCGCCCGAAAAAAGTCGGTGATGGATGTCGGCCTTATGATGTCACACTCCGTTTTCCCGGACCAGACCAACTTCGCCCCGGACAGTTTTTCCTCGAGAATTTCCGCCATTTCGGACGGGGATTTTCATTTCTTCTGTTCCGCCCCTCGTCTCCCGGCGGCCCCATCCTCCGCCTCGTCCTCTCCGACGAGGACCGCACGGACCTCTGTCTCAACCACGCGGTTTATTTTATGATCCACTTAAGTCTACAGTCCGTCGGTCTCCGTAACAGGCTGTCACAAAAATTACACCGTATGATATTGTAATAATAACATTTTACTTAATAATAATAATGATTAATGCGACACGCCTTTTAAGTCGAAGAGTAATGCAACTTATTAACTATTAAAATATTTGAAATAATGTGATTTAATGTAAGCGATGATCAGCTACATGAATAAATCTATAGCACCCTATTTTCCTCTTGATTTGAATAAAATACCCAATCATTAAAGAATTACTCGAATCTATAATATTTATAATAACAGGATTAAGACTTGCAAGATTTTATTGCAGATGTATATATCTTGAAGACAGTCCTTGTTGGTTTAGATCTCTATATATTTTCATCATTTATTTGAGGGATAATAAGACGATGACATGAATTCTTCTTTAGTCGAAAGCATCTGTCTGAGGATCGTGATCGTTGCGAAAATTCTTGATTTTGTCTCTCCAGGATTCTCTTCATTCTGCATCTCGCATCGCAGCTACTATGGTGGAGCCTGTGTCGGTCTTCACTTGGTCGCTCCAGCGGATGGTCGCCCTGTCCCTTCCCATGCGTCCTTGTGAATTTCTCAAGGCTATCGTTTCTTCTGGTGAGATGCCCCAAGTATCGAAGAATCTTTTTGAAACATATGGTCGAAAGTCGGTTATTTTTGTAGTTCCCCTTTTTAGGACAGACACGTTTTTGTGTTTAGCGGTCCATGGTATTCTCAGCAGACGTCGCCAGCACCACATTTCAAAGGCGTTAATTTTCATTTTCATATTTTTCTTTATGGTCCAGGTTTCTACACAGTAATTAATAATTGAGAATACCAAACTCTGCACTAAACGTTTTTTGGCTTTTTGGATATCCCCCTGTTTTTCCAAATTGTTGATGCAGCTAAGCTTTGACATCGCCTTTTTAGCCATTTCTATTCGCCTTCTTATGTCCGGCCCACAACTTCCGTTACTTTTAAGTAGTGATCAGAGATAAAGAAATTCTTCAACCCTCTCCAAATTCGGAAGATTAACAGATCTGGATAGCAACACAATCATCAACTTAGTTTTAATAATGTTGATCTCGAGCCCTAGTAAAACGCCACTCACCCATATTCATGTGCGATCATTTTTTTAAGGTGTCGTGGTAGTGTTATGGGGGTCAAAAATCAGCCCCTTAGTAATATCGTGAAGAATAATTCTAAGAATCCATAAATTTCGCGGAAAGGTTAACCTTGCCGTTTACTATTGTGGCTTAGTTGTTGTTAAGAAATGATGACACTAGTTAATATGTAAAAGATTCCTAATGATTTACTTAATTTATTGTGTGAATAATACTGTATTTTCTGAATAGGTAAAATATTAAGCTGTGAGCAAATGTGAGCTTAAGCAAATTTTATAAAGAAAATATATTAATATTACATGCATTTTATATTTAGAGACATTAACCGTTTAGACGCCACGGCGTGCAGGCACGCGAAACCGGCTAACCAACAGTGGCAAACGCTATTACGAATTTATTTATAAATAAATATACTATTTTAAAATGAAAATGAATGTAGAGACATCTTTTGAAGGCAATGTGATTGTTAGAATCTCGATATGTTTGGCCGTTTCATTTTATTTGAAGTTTATACGGCGTACAGTAAAAATACATATAATTGGCTTGGCGATTAAAGGGTTGAGCTTATATTTTGGTATATTATGAACACAATTGTAATAAAATAATTAAAGTAATTTATCTGAAACAGATGTCAGGTATGTTTTAATAGTTCCTTATGTTTAATCTTGTCTTATTTTTAAAACAGTTCATATGTTTAAATGTCTCTCATCATGAGGATTAATTTTTATATGATCCTATCGTTTCACCGTTCTTAAATATCGAGATTGTTTTCTGTTGCATACGTAATGCTACGAATTTAATTTTTCCAAATCTCAAAATCATTTAATCGAATATTCAAATCGTGTAACTTTTGTGTCACTCCCTCCTCACACATACTGACGGCAGTTTAAAAGAGATTATTCGAATTTTATTATATCCACGGTGCAGTTTCTTTTGGCACTTCATATCGCCGCGAGCATCTTGAGATTTTCTCACATTATGTTATTTATCACGCGGGCCCCCCGTATGACGCGGATGTGGCAAAGTATCCCGGGCCGGGCGCTGCGGGGGGGTGGAGACACATTCCTGGCGCCCCTGCAGGAACTTCCCTTCGGAGTGGGCCCGCTCGCCGAGTAGCTTTTTACGTTATTGGAATGAAAGCGGAATGAGACCGAAATGGGTTGAAATTTAACATTTTTCCTGACAAGCGAAATAAACTAGAATGATATATGCGCAGGGCCTCCGTTACAAATGTGTGCCCTGAGACGGATGTGCGCGCGCGGCCCTTTATCGGTGGGCCTCGGAGCCACGAGGCAGCTTCTTTAATAAATATCTTATTTAACATTTGAAGCCTTAGGATGTTGTGGTGTAATACTTTCAAAGTTACCCTTTTGTGTGTATCTGAAATTGTGAGGCTCGGTAGTAGTACGGTAAGTCTAAGGATTACAATACAATGGACATGGTTCAGAATTAAAATCTTATAAAATGCTTATAATTGCATAAATAATTATATGATAAAAAACAATTATGTATATCAATTTAGTTTTTTTAACCATGTCGATGCTATTTGAGACCCTAAGTTTTTGGGGAATAATTTTTATAATAATATTTTCTTGAATAACTCTTTAAATATAAATCCAACACGGTACAAACTTTTTGAACTTGCCTAAAAAAGTCTAAAGAATAAATATTAAAAATAATCGTTTTTGTTGTTACGGGCGCGATGTTTTATCTAGCTCACATCCGGTACGATGTGTCAGGTGCGTGTGAAATCGTATGATTGACACGTGCGGCGAGAGCTCAGTCTGCAGCGGGACATCGTCGTGTTATAAAATCAATTGTCTCATTTCGTGTTTAGATGCTTTCTCTATAAAGAATGCGAATCACTTTTCATACCTGCTACAAAAACCCCGTTTTTGTCAGTCAGCAGTTGGTCGTTGTCAGTTCGACAGTAGACAGTGTGATTCGTTCACGCTGTCTGTCACGTATTCGTGATTTCTCTCGTATCAGAGATTTGTCTCAGATCTTTTATCTTCACCTATATTTACCTATCATCGGACTGACGACACCTGTATTTCATCAATAACCGATCATCTTCAAAACAAAGCGTGTTTCACTTTAATATCGATCTTCGAAGCGATCGTCAACTACCGGACGATCGAACGTTTCGACGCCAGCGGTTGGATGCCCATTTTAATAATAGGCGCCAATTCGCGCGTCGTAACAATTGGAGGCAGCGACGGGTTACCTTTTCTGATATCGATACTATCGTCGCGCCTCTCCTTAATATTTTGGTGGCAGCGGTGGGATACCATGTTTTTGGTACTACTGTCGTGCCCCCTTAACAGCCGAGTGCGACTGTCATTTATGCGTTATATTGATTAGTTAAAAAATCCTATATTTATTCTAAGAATAATCAGTTTTTGTAAAAAAGGAAGAATTCATCATATCTTGACTTGAAATGGTTGAGGTCTATTTTCACTTGTAAATAGACCCCATTCGGACGACGCGGTTGTTTTCGAGCCGCCGTAATGGATCGGTTAATAATCATTATTTCGCTTAGAGCGACGAGGAGAGGGAAAGAAAGGATCACACATTTTTCCAAACTTGTGTTCAGACAAATGATTTGTGATTTTTTTCCTCGAGTCCTTTTTACTCCATCTGGTAAACTTTTGCCCATTAAAGACTTTTGGAGTGCATATGTATCAGGAAAAGTGGTTTTTTCGCCGGTGATCTTGCGATAAAACCATCATTCCTGAGCCTTCTCAGTACCGCTTTGACACTGATTTTAATTCCTCCACCTCCGACGAACTCTGTTCTTATACCTAAATCGGGTTTAACTCGGTTTGTGAAATTTTTTAAAATACGATCTTCTGGAGCGGTGGTCTTCTGATCTGTCTCTGTTCTTTCTTGCGCTTTACAGATCCAGTTTGTTTGGCATTTCTTTATAAATTGAATCACTCTAGAAATATAAAAAAAACTTGTATTATTAAAAATAACTATTAATTTCGAAAATATTCTAGGAAAAACAATTTAAAATAAATAATATTTTTCTTTAACGGCTTTGTCTGATTCCAGACGTAGACGATTTACCGGGTCTTGTTTTTTTCCATAAATTGAGCGATTTTTGCGGACTAAAATAATTCTAAAGCTTCCAACTCTTTTTTCTCTCCAACAGTCTACCTTCCACTTGTGATCCACAATTTATAATATCTAAAGTATTAAATTTTGTGTATTTACAGTTTCTAGAAGCTCTTCATATAAAAAAGTTAAAGTACGGTTGTATTTTGACGCGCTTTATCCATTCTTTGATGTTATTCGAAAGTACAAAATTTCAAACGATTTCAGAAAGTCAACGATATCACAAAATGACGAAGTAAAAATTAGTTGTTCATAATAAATTGTATAATATAGATAAATTTAATATTACATTATATTATTACTTGCAAAAATGTCTCTTAAAAAAGCCGAAAGAAGACAATCACAAAACAATAAAAACAACCGTAAAATCCTTGGGAAGGCGAGAACGAGTCTCAATCTTAGATATATTTGGAAATATCACTTCCACATGGGTTGCCTTTCTCGAAAAGGCATGAAAAGAAGTTAACAAGAGAATCCTCACTTCTGCTTGGAAGAAGCTTTGGCCAAGTAGCGTTGTTGAATGTGACTTTGAAGGTAGATAACAATGAAATCGATGAACTTGTGAAAGAGTTCAGCCAAAACCACAAAAGAGCTTATGGAGTTGCATTGTGTTTTACAGTAAGATGTTATGGATAAGAGTTTGTCAGAAAAGTAATAGAAGAGTAACAACCTCCTGACGCAATAAAAAACATTCTGAAAGCATAGGAAGCTGTTGCATCATACATTGAGAAGCATACAAACCCATATAATGATAACGCATTTTTACTAAATTTAAAAGGGTCGCTAAAAAATGTCTTTTGATAGCAGTCTAATAATAAAGGTATGTATCAGAAATAATTAACATCATATATTAATTTGTTTTTTAGCAAATCAAATCCACATTCCGGGTTTGTTTATTCTGCATTAAAAGAAAACATGAAGACGATTTACTCAACTAAAAAAAATATTCATAATTTTCTTTGAATGAACATGCATACAAAAATGAGTATTTTTTTCGGCATGGAACGGAAGTTTCGTTTTACGAGTAAGACTCTGACTACTCGTTAAGCGAGATTCCACTGTAGTTTCTATCAGATATATCGTATACTTTAGTCCATTTTTAAAAACTTTGAATACAACATCCGGTAAAAAATTTGATTGTTTAATTATCACAATTTATGTAATTTTAACCAAAATTTAAAATTATTTTTTTTGGTTTAGATTTACGCGTTATTTCGCTGAACCTACGCATATCTAAGGATCGTATGCGTAATTTTTATATGTATTCCATCCATTTAAATATATTACAGATACATAATACTGTTCATATTAAGGGCCAATTTTCTATTGTTTACACTTAAATTTGATATTATTTGAATTAATTGATTACGTAACCTAATTTATTTTATATTTGATATAATTATACATAAGATTGAGTATATAACAGTAATTTTAGCGGTTTAAATTTGATGAATTGCTAAAGAACTGGAACAGTGTTAATTATTTTAATAACATGTAAAAATTAGCAATAATTATTTGTATATTTATCATTTTACAAATATTGTAAGCATGCAGCAAATATCAAAGATATTTTTTTTTATATTTTGGATGTCAATATTTAAAAGTAAATTAATGATTAAATTTATACAAATTACACAAATCCACTTTTCGCAATCCACTAAATTATTTAGGTTCAGTGTCGTTTTTTAGTGTTTTTTTAAATTATTAATAAAGCCTACTAATCGATAGTTTAATATAAAATTATCCGTGTATTAACATTTTGAGCGTTTGAATGGTAAACTAATAAAATATTTATAGGCCATTATTTATTATATAAAATTATATAACAAAATCCGTTCTGTAATATTAAATAATTCAATGAAAATATTCCGAAAATATCAACCAATACAATAATTTGTACAATACCAATATAATTTGGCAGTGTCCAAAACGAATATTGACCGAGCCGAAGGTATACATAACGTACATCTGACAATGCCCTCCGAAATGTAATATTTACATACACGTGACAATCGGGCATATTCTTCATATGAATTTTAATATTTATCATTGCGAGGGCGAGGACCTCCAGTTGTGGCACTTCCCCCCCGCTACCCCACCCCCGCCCCCGCTGAAGAGCGCGCCGGGACTGAGCCCCAGGTACGCACATGATACAACTGTTCAGAAGGGCTTAAATATTCATTTATTATGGCGGGCATGGACCCGGGGCTCAACCTTTCTTCTGGAGCCAACCGACTGGAACAAGAACGTGAATCTTGCGGCGAAGCGGCCGATTAACGTTGGCGAGAACGAAAAATGGAGTCGACCCACGGGGGTCGCTTTATCAAAACGGTCTGCGTATCTAAATGGGGCACTTTTTGAAAAAAAATCCCCCCTAAAAATACCGTTTTACTACTGTTCTTAATCATCGCGATAACAACAGATATAATTAGGTCTTTATCGATTATCTCATTTCATCAGTATAATATTTTTTACTTCCATTGGAGTGATAATATCAATATTATTCTCGGCCATAATGAGACATGATAGAACTGATCAATACGATAAAAACACCAGAAATCAGATATAGGATTTAGCCTTTTAGCAGTTACTCGTAAAGTTCTAAAAAAGGACGATGAGATGAAAGAAAACATCATAAAAAATATCTTTAAAATATTCGCCATATCTAATCTCTGCAGTATTAGAGTATACAAATAATTTAAAAAATATATATAACATCTGAGAGAGATAAACAAAATTGCACCGGGGATATTGCTGCTGCAATAAGTTTTAAAATTTTTAATATACAATGAAAACGATTCAATGTTTTTTCTCTGAATTTTATAGCAGAATAAGATTTCCCATGGAACTCGTAAAATGTAGCATTTTGTATAAATACTAAAATGTACCGTGCAATTTTTTGACATGAAACGTGTCAAGAAGTGGACACAAAATATAAAATCTTAAATTTTATTATATATATCAGAATATATCATGCTGTATATCACACAGTCGGAATGGAAAATCGCTGTATTTCCACGCTGTCGATTCATTGCACTCGATGCAGCATTCCATCACGATACCGATCCATCATGGCGTAAATAGAAAAATGCTTGTAGTAAATTGTTATTAATCGTGTGCAGAGATATGCCTGTATCCTTGGAAGCTGTCATTTATCATGGGTACAATCTAGGGGCCGTCACACATCTCCACCGCACTTAATTACACATTGTGCTGCACGTCGGCTTATTATTAGAAAGACAAAATAATATAAATCTGGCTAGATTGGCGTTTCCATTACCCTGTATCATTTTACGGAACCGCCGCTTTTAATAACAGCGAGCTAGAGTGTGTACTGATTTGGGCTGGGGCTGAATTTGGTTCATGCCAGAGATTCAAAAACTGAAAAATATTATTTATTTATTACCATTCGATACCATTTTTTCAGCTTTCGCTTTTTAAGGCCTCGTAATCATTCATTAATATGTTTTGGACTAAGTGAAAAACCTCCCATAGCATTTCTCATTCAATGTTATTAGCACTATTGATTTTGAAACCTTTTACCTGATAATATTACAAAACAAAACCTCAAAAATACTAAACTAATAAAAGTATACTTTTAGATTTAATTTATCATTTTCTCTAATCAAAATTGCAAGGTTAAATAAAGAATATGCATATTTTTTCAAGCTATGATTTATGTCCAATTGTGTTTTTTTTTATTGTGTTTAAACCACTCCCCCTTGACATATTTTGCCATGACGACTCTTTACTATTCTCAAAGATAAAAAATATCTACAGATGTTCCAAAAATATCCTCAGATTAAATGATTATAACTTCAGTTTTTATTCACATATAATTAATATTTAAATTGCAAATGAATCTATATAAAATGTTTTAACTTATGTTTTATAAAAATATTTATGTAGGTAGTTTGGCACCTTGGAATTAATTAATTATATATATATTAATTAATTATATATATAATATAAACAAATAAAATTATATTTGTGTAAAAGACTCATTCCCCTTGCATCTTTAGAATCTTTATCTAATCAATATATGGGTAAATGGCGTTCTGGCATCTGTTATGCCATTTATCCGTCGTGGCTAAATAAATAAATAAATTACCGTTTTGGTTAATACACTGCTGATAACGGTGAACTATTGATACACGACTTAAACAAACATTTTATTTAGTATTATGGCGAATTCTTCTTGTGTAAACTTTGCATTGAAGGTTTTTCCATAAGAAAAAAAGTCCAGTGGCGTGAGGTTTGAGGAAAAGGCAGGATATTCTATGTGACATTCTCATCTAAGTCATATGTGAAAGAATCTCATCAAGATATGCTCCAACATCACGGTGATAGTGAATAGGTGTTAGAATTAAAAACGTCATCTTCACTAAAGTCTTCCGGAATGGATGATAAAATAGATTTTTGCAGTAAATCCAAGTAATTGCCGCTAGTGAATGCATTTTTTGAGACATCCTGTATATATGCTGTTTGATTATATTAAGGAAAGTCAGAATTGTAGAATGCACATAGCTTTAATTGTAGAAGTTTATCTTTAAGGATATATTTCTGATAAAACTCGAGTATTTTATTCCCTTCGAGTATGGCTTCTCTCAAAATGCTCGATTTAAGTTTAATAAGCTCCATTTCGAAGCATTGATTCGATCGTCACATCAAATGGGGTTAATAAATTGTGAAATTTTCCTGATGCTTTTGCATGTATGAAAATCTGTCATTGAATCCTTGAATTTTTTTGTGATTTTATTGGCATATTTTGAAATATGTTTATTTTATTTTATAAATATTTTTATTATTTATAAAGCTTTTAATTTTTGATAACATTCTTTAATCAATTTATTTTCACCTTGTAATTTATTAATCATTGTCATTACTTGTAAAAACATAAATCTAGAAGCCATTATTAATCGTAAAATTCAAACATATGATTGCCATTTTTATTCATAAAAATAGAATTCTTTGAAGGGCAACAATATCCGAAATTCAGCAACAAGAACAAACACGTGGACATGTCTGTCTTAGATTATAAGTGTCTTAATTTTTAGAAGTAAAAATTATAATTATTTAGGGAAACATGCTAGCGTTTATATATTTATTTTATCAGAATAAGTCTTTGTTAATGCACAGAAATACAAACAAGTGAAAATCCGACAGAGCAAAATGGAAATCCAATGAAGAATGCATAAATACCTTAAATAAAGTATTTGTATTGTTTAGGCAAAGGTATGCCAAAGAGGATTGCCTTTCACAATGCCACTTTCGTATAAGTCCTCTGCATTAAAGTCGAGGTTTAGGGTGCAAGGCTCATTCATAGATCGCATCCAAGCCTAAAAATATTGCACCGAAGAGATATGTAACCATATTGAAAAATAAGCTAGGTATTTTGTTAAAAGTGAGTATAATGATATACTAATATTTTTTTAAATTGACTGTCAGTGGACAAGAAATTGTTGATGTACTCTAATTGTAAAATGTTTGAAAACCACTGCACATATCGCGTGCAGTATGTGTGCGTACTTAACAATGTATAATTAATGTTTAATAACGACATGTCAAATTAGCTATGATCAAAGCCATGATGTTCCGAGTGTCGACTTTGAACAATCGGGAATTATCGTAATCAGGCCAATGGTTATTACATTCTAATATTTGCATCCTCGCAAATTGTATATGGCAACTCGTAAACCGCCGATTTTCATTATATTAAACCTGGGGTTGCCATACGTCAAGCCGTTGTGCTCGCAATAATCCTCCTTCGCGAGCATGCGAGGAAAAGTGACATTGGCGTCGACTGTCTCATATTTAAAATTATTTTCAAATATTCTTCTAGTGCGCAAATCCCCTGGGGCATCTTTATCGCATCGGGATAGTCAATAAATATTAAGTTTGGCTAGCACGCCGACTGTTGCACTAAAGTATACCCGAACTCGGTAAATTCTGACTATTATTGAATCAATTTTAGATTTTTTTGTACGAAATTTTGAATATATTTTTATTTATAATATTAAAAAGAAATCGCGTATTTTTAAACCAATATTTGAGTTGAATTTGTGTCCAGACACTGTGAGTGTTTTTTTGTAGAACTATTTTTTACATTTTTATGGATATTTAAAATTAAAAAAAAATAGGGATTTAAAATGCGCCGAGAGAAACGGAATACCGGTGTCATGGTGAAGAATTGTATTTCGGACGAGCCATGGTGCACCCGTGGCTCTTCGTAGAATTACATTCTATGTCACTTTTGAAGGTATTAATTATCAGCTTTCATTTTTTATACCAATCCTGCAGGTCATCAATGAGAGATTGCAGTTTATTGGTAATGATTGAATCGGTCCAATTCCGGGTTCGGTTGATCTGCCGTGAAGAGCAAGGTTTGCGAAAGTATGAACCCCTGAGGAACTTCTGCCTTGATTAGACATGGTCCAAAGTAATAATTTCCAAGTTTCACTCAAAATGAGCGATCCTTCAGGAAATTTAAAAATGCCTATATGTGGCTTACAGGGGGGTACAGCAGCCCCATTATACCCTAGGCTTTTTAACTTAATTTTAGGAACTGATGCCGACTTCATAGATAGGCACTGCCACCAAGCTTTATTTATTTTATATAATTTGATGTTTTTAGTGCAGTTGGTGCTATAATTTCCCAAAATTAATTGAAATATTAGGAAAAGATCTGGAGGAAATCGAAATTTTAATGAAAAATAGAAATTGGGTTATATTTTTACACTAGTCACTAGTAAAACATAGTGACTAGTGAGAGATAACGATGTTTTACTTTTATACTCAGATTCAGTATCCGTCTTAAAGGAATATAATATTAAACGGCATTATGATACAAAACCTGAGATAAATTATAAAAACATCCAAGTCCAAATACGGAAGGATCAAATGAATCAGCTCGAGAAAAGTTTAAAACAACAACAAAATATATTTAAAGTTCTAAGTTCTTCACCAGATTTAGCAGTGAAATGTAGATACACTGTTAGTAAAATTTGAGCTAAATGGTGAGATGATTAAGTAATGTTTAACTACTGTTGCAGAAATAGCTTTCCTTGATAAAAGGATATTATTTCCAAAATCAGTTTGTCAAGATTTACAATTGGAAGAAGAATTGAAGACCTATCCGAAAACATAATTTGACATCAGTGACAAATCACCACCGGCGATATTTGTAAGAGGAATCGATTCGAATCTTAATATAACTGAAGAACTGTGTTCATTGATTCAAATTAAAGGAATTACAATAGGTAAATCGATGTTAGGGAACTTATCAATTCCATTGGATAAAATCAATTGGTGTTGTTATTACAATTTTTTTTTCAAACATTTTTAAATTTTATCTGGCCCCTTGTAAAAAAAGGTTTCTCGCCCCTGGTCTATATCCATATTCAGTATGTTTTAAATTAGACCACGATGCCACACTGTATTGAAAGCCTTGGAGATGTTTAGAAATACTCCACCAATAGACTGTTCCTTCTCCGAGCCGATATGTATAAACACGACGACTCGAAGAACCAGAAGAGGGAAATGTTTATAACGCTGGTCGGATATGTAAGTTTTTAATAAAAAATATGTAAGTAGTTTCATCTATCTTTCGCTGAATAAATAAATATAAAACAAATAATATAAATATCTAAAAAAATAAAATTTACAGTGTCGTGGATTGATACTGGGGGGAATATTGGTATGAGAGACTCAATCCCTTGCATCTTTAGAATCTTTATCGAAGATTTATATGGGCTTAATGTAATCTTTTTTTGATGCCATAAATCCATCGTAGTCAAATAAATAAATAGGAATAATGAAACGGTTTACAATATATTCGTGTAAATGCAATAAAATTCTGAAATTTAGGTCCGAGTTGCATTATTATATCCATTTAACAGTAGATTTGCATCATGCAGAGTTGGCGGATAGGCCCTCACACTCCTGAGCTCAAAACAAACAGCACTTGCAGGGTAAAGGGGAGGGGAGGCCAGTGCAAAACCGCTAACGACAGCAACTGGATGCCGACGGCAACACTATTCTATTGTTGCTAGTTCATCATTTCGCTGGATACGTTACCGGCCATCGTTTACGTAGACTGATCCAAGAAAATAAAAAATACAGACGCCGCCCTTACATCAGTGGTCACAAATGCACATTTCATGAATTAGAATAAACGTAGTTTAAGAGGTGGTTGTGCCCAAACGCCGGTGGTGTATTTAGCCCCGAACATATTGTTTCGTAACTTTGGCCCGGCCATAAATTGGGGTTGCATACACGTGGATAAGTCTCAGCTCAACGAGTATGTAACTTTATGCAGATAATTACTGTATTATGCTGTGGACCAGGGACAGTCGGCAGATGAGGGAGTGCTGCATAAACGACGACGTACGATCGCGCGGCAAACGTGCACGTACACGATCGATCGTTTTTGTGAATTTTGCCGTAATCCGTATCCGGTGGTTTGAGAAAAGTGTGTCGATTTTTCTTGCAAAATTTTCGCTCTCCCCTCGCTCATTCGTACCTTTTGTGGATACAAAATAGTAGTTACACCGAGATGTATTTTACAACAAGGTTTAATTATACAATAAACCCGTTGTTTGCCACACTTAGAGCATTGTTTGTAGTTAAGAGTAGAATAGGCTTAACAAAGGGGCCCTTTATCGCTACCACGCGTGCCTCGCACAATTTCCTTTTATTCAATACATTTTATCTACATTGTAAAACATGACTTTTGTGTACAGCCGTCTCGACACGGCCATATTTATGGTGCAAGATTGTCCATTGGTGCAAGGTGGTAGAGATTACTACAATTGCTATATATAGTACTCCCAAAAATATTGCGTTACACGTGAATTTCTATTTATTTAGGAATTTTCCGCCGCACCTGTTTATCTATCTTAATGTTGATTTTTTACATAAAAATTGATTTTTATTTAGTTTTTATATAACGAAACCGGAAAAATGTTCTAACCAAAATAACGAAATGTATTGAAATTTGCGATTTAAAAAAAATCTACCATTTAAAAAATAAAGAAATATTAAAAAAGCTTTCAACATCAATAATATATAATATTTCTGCTTAAAAATAGAAGATATTTATTATTTACATTTTTAACTTATTATTTTACTAAGCTTTGAAAGCTGTTAAGTTGAAATATTAAAATGTATTGCAAATTTGTAATATTTATGTTAAAGCTATTTTCTTATTTAAATGTTATACATTTTATTTCAGCTTATTTTCGTACAAAAATGCTTTAAAAATACCTTTTGAAGAGAGTTTTTAAATTTTGAAGTCGAAAAGCTTTTAAAATATTAAAGTCGCTAGCTTTTGTATCGCGCTTAGAAAAACCCTAAATAAATATATATATAACATATTTGCTATAAAATTATTTTGGTATTTTACGCTTCTCTCTTCTTCATTTATTAATTTGATCAGAGATTAAAAAACACAAAGCAGCTTTACATAATAACTTATTCATTCTTTGTTTTCTTCAAAAATACTGTTACACCTTGAAGTTTCAAGTTAAATGCATTTATTAAGAGAAATACTTCAAAATAAGAATTTTATTTAGTATTTTTTTAAAATCAAATTTATTTATTTTTAGTCGCCTTTTCATATTGAGATTTTATCTCTCAGCTATGAAGACAAAAATATATAATTCACTAGAATGATAAAACAAGTCTTATAATTTATAAAAATAGTTTATATTATAAGTGAGGTCCGCCACATTATTTTAAAAAGCACTGGTATTCAGTGGCGTACGGTGGATTTGATGTTGGGTGTGCTGAATGTGGAAAAATAATATAAAAAAAATACAGTTTTTTTAAATGAATCTTATTATTATTTCTACAATAATTCTATTCTTCATTTTTGCGACATAAATTTTTCGAGTAATATCAATGGAGAAAAAAATACTCATAAAACTAAAACAGAAAGGCACACATTACGATAATTCCATTGAAAAAATTTTGACGCAAAAATGAAGAATAGAAAATGTATAAATAATAATAAAATTCATTAAAAAAGAACTGCATTTTTTCTCACATTCAGCACACCCAATATCAACACCATACGCCCCTGCTGGTATTCTGTGCAGTAAACCCCCCTATAACGTACATTACTATAACGTCCCCCCTATTACGTTTGCGGCAGTTTTTTCCTATAACGCCAAACCCCCCATAAACGTACATATTTAAAAAAGCTAAATAGAATTTTTGCGCTGGTAAACAAGTAAAAATGTAAAAAAAAAGAAAAAAAAAACGTTTCATGCACTGCTCTCATTCAAATCAAAAAATAAAATAATACAAACATCCTCACATATTCCCTATAACGTGGAACCTATCTGGACGTTATAGGGGGGTTTACTGTATTTAGATAAAGTTAATATCCAATGCCTTAGTATTATATTATTATTTGATAATAGTGATAATTCTTCTTGCTGAGAAATAATTAAATCGCCATCATTTCAAATAAAATTTTACTATTAGAGTTAAATTATTAAAATAGTTATGGTCTTTGATTTTTCATAGTAGATAAATATATTTATAAAAATAATCTATAGTGCAATATTTTGTCTCGGTATTATAATTCCATCTACCTCGCTTACCATTTGACTGACTGTATGATAGATGCTGCACATTTGTTTGCACAGTGCGATCTATATAATATATCTAATTACTTCTAAATTTAGCCGAAAGGTAGCCGGGTTTCAAATGCATGCAAGTGCGCCGGACACTAACTTCAGGTCACAAGAGATACAGCACAATGCCAGATAAACCCGAAGCTCGACACAACCGTTCAGATTACATTAAAATTAATTTTGATTTACGGATCTGGTGTATAATAAATAAATAAAAATAAAAATGGCCACTAAAATTCGCGATTGCGGAGAATCGTTAAAGACACAGCGGTCCTCGAACGACTCAACACGTCCTGACGTGTTCGCATGTAAAATTTGACATTCAAACCTGACACGGGTTGGTTGGTTGGTTGCTATTGATGTCTGCAGGTTGTTAGCCATCAACCCCTCAACCGTATTGTGTTACAAGCGTCTGGCGAAAATTTACTTAACGTCTGGCCAACATTTCAAAGGGCCTCGCTCTCACCTTGTTACGCCCGGAAAATTTACGAGTACATTAATTTTATTTGAAATATTGTTGCGCCATAAATTTATAGTTTATCTTGTAGTAGTGGTGTTAACCCACAACCTCTTTCCTCTCTCGCCCCCGGTCTCGTCTATCCGTGGCGTGTGTGCGAAATATAGCACCCTTAACCTACCTGCTATTCACTGCTCCAACAATATATTTATCTGATTTTTTTATATTTGGATTAGGCGTCTGAAAACTGAGATTATCTGATTGAAAAAAATGTACACAATCAAAAGTTTTGATCCTCTGTGTAACACGCAGTTTTTCATAACAGAAACTCGATGCTGGCTCATTGAAAAATGCAATATGGCGCAAAATATATCAATAAATAATCTATGCAGGTGTATGAAAAAAAGTTAATATATATATACGTAGAGTGCAATGAAAACTTTATATACATGTAATTTTTTTTTATAAAATATGCAGTACATAATTAAATAAATTATTGCATTATATTACTATTTTTAATAGAATACACTCTGTAGATATATCAGTATATTCGATATATTCGTACACGGTTTACCTGATTTGAGGATTATCCATTAATGAATTCAATTCATACTTTAAAAAATGTTATCCCATCTCAAGGCACACGCATATAATAAATGTATCAATCAGAAACTTTTAGTGGTTATAAAAGCTTTAAAACCAAGATCATTTAAAGAAACAGAAATAATAATTATTATTGTTGATTATTTTAGCCATTAAAAAAACTAAACAGTGGCCTTATAACCCTACGGCGGGTCTTTGCCACCTGGAGGACCCCTCCGTCTCAGTTATGATGTCATGACTGTAGACAGACGTTCTCCAGGTTATCTAGGCCACTTCGAATACGGGTCAGGTCGCCAGCCAAAGCCCGGGAATCGAGCTGTCACGCGCGGATTGTAACAATAATAATTAAAAAAAAAAAAGACGAGGTTATGGCCAATTCGTATTTAATTCACGGTCTGATCGGGTGCTACGGGCACCTCCTGTAGCACACACGTCACCGAATTGCCTGGATAGCGGCCTGGCTCCTCATAGCTCCGTAGAATCCACGAAACTACGATTGCCATCGCCACCACGTCTAATACCGGCACGCGACAACACTCGACTCGATTAAGGGTATGCATTTATAGAAGGATCTTTGAAGATATGTTTAAAATGCAAAAAAGGCAAAACAGCAAGATTACGAATCGCCATTCATCCATATAAAAATTTGATAAAGATTCTAAGGACTCCAAAAATGCAAAGGGAATGAGTATCTCGCACTAATATTCCCCCCGGTGTCAAACCACGACACTGATTAATTTTAATAGTATTTCAGTTGAATTGAGAATAATATAATTTCTGCTGTAATTATTTATTCAACGTGATAAACTACCTACATAAATATTTTTTATAAAACATTTGGAATAAGAAGTTGTTCAGGAGAGTTAGTCATAAAAGAAGGTAACAGCAAAGCAACAAAATGTTCTGCCATAATAAGAGATTTGCTGAAAGCATGAAAAACTATTCCATCGTACATTGGGATGCATCATTCTAATAAAGCAGTAGCTGTTGGCGTTACAAATTTTTAACAATATTTTTTAACCAGTTTTCGTCATAGGGAATTCGTATTTCAGGTTGGTTCATCCCTCGATAGAGAAAAAATGAAGATGATTCACGCACCTTAATAATGAATGTATAATTTAGTAAACGATGTATATTTATTTTTTTTAGTATTTTTTCATATTTTACATGAATTTATATTGGAACAATTGTTAAGCTTTACGGGTAAGATTCTTTCTTTCTTGTATCGAACTTTAAAGGTTTTGTTATCTTCGAAATAGGTACTTCTTAACTCCAAGAAACATTTAAGCGAAGATTTTTAGGGAATACGGAACATAAAGATGTTGATTTTGGTCAAAAAAATAATAAACAAGCGATCAAAGAGAGTGCATTATCATGATGTAGTTTCGATAACTTTCTTTTGGAATAGAAATTTTAGACACCACTCCTTATTGGTATATTCTATTGAAATTTAATCAAATATTGAGAAGAACCCTCAAATTAGATCACACCAGTTAGTTATTAATAAATAACGAATATATAATAGTTTTAGTATTAAATACGTTAATATTAATATATGGAATCATTATTTACGAGTAACGGAAATTGTAAGCCGGAGGATTTTTTTTGCCACCAACGAAGTAAAAGTGGCCAATCTGCTCAAAAGAGTTGTTTGTGAAAGTAAAAAACTAAGGACTCGAGATCAATATTACTAAAACAAAGCTGACGACAGAAGGAATTAGCTATCCAGATCTGTTAATCTTCCGAATGTGAAGAGGATTGAAGAATTTCTATATCTAGGATCACTACTTACGGCTAACGGAAATTGTGAACCAGAAATAATAAAGCGAAGAGGGATGGCTAAAAATGCGATGTAAAAGCTATAAACAATTTGGAAAACAATGGGATATCAAAAAAGACAAAAAAAACGTTTAGTGCAGAGTCTGCTATTCTCAATTTTTAATTACGGCGTAGACACCTGGACCATAAATAAAAATATAAAAAAGAAAATTGATGCCTGTAAAATATGGTACTGGCGACGTCTGCTGAGAATACCATGGACCGCTAAACGTACAAACTTGTCTGTCCTCAAAGAAATGAGGAACGACAAAGAAGACTGTTATTCCACCATATGTTCATATTTTATTTAATTATTCAATAACTAAAGATTTAAATTAAAAATTAAGAATCGAATCTAACCCCATTCCTCTATACACCCCCGCAAATAACTTATCATTGATGAATATCGACCAAATATTTCATATTTGATAGAGATCGATTGTGTAAATATTTAATACCGAATCAATTGCATAATTAAAATTTAAGTTTAAATAGTGCATATGCAGTGACGAAAATGCATAGCAGCACTATGCATACAAATTCTGCACGAGGCTTTTGTGTGCATATTCAAATCGAGCTTTTCATAAATTTTAATCTCTTTATTGACCGTCAGTCTAGCGAGCAGCGATGGAGAGTTCGGGAGGGGTAACGATTAACCGAAATAGTTCACAAATCACGGTGATAGGATTAGACATTATGGAGAAATTTGTGTTCAATCACTATGAGTATTAGGGTTTAGCAAAGTAGCACAATGAGCTTTCAATAAATAAGCTCGTCTATGGGAGCTGCATGCGAACCGATCATAATCGGACCCACAATGGCTAATGAATATTGGGAATCACCAGTAGATAGCATGGACAATAGAATGGGATGAATGGCTTGTTAAAATTAAAAAAAAGTAAAACATGCAATTAGCAATGATTGGGTTTCCCTTTGATCCTTATAAATAGAGATTTATTATATTTTTATTATGAGTATTTATAATGATGTTGATTAACTAATACACTCAATGTATACAATTCATCTGTTTTCTCATACGTGCAGTCAAATTTATATTGATTAAAATTATTCTCGTAAGTAATTTAATCAAAATTCTCTCCTGTCTCGGTGAAATATTAGACACTCCCAAATTCACTTTGAGGTAAATTTTTGATTAGATTTTCGTGTTATCTGTCCGAATTTCTAAATTGGACACGAAATCTTCATATGCCATTATGGATCCAATTTGGAGTGCATTTACCAGTGCAGATCAGAGTTTACGACAAGCGTTAAGCCCAACTCAGACTGGCAATGTTACGTTTGTTCCGAGTCATTCTCGGAATTCTAGCTCTTTGGTTACAATTCTGACGAATTCTAATTGAAGCTGTGACTAATTTTAATTATAAAATACTGGGTATTATTTAAAATAAGCTATTTAATCAATTTCATATAAAACATATGTTTTACAACATGTGATAGAGTTATACATATTATGTATAGTGTTTTTCATTTTAATGATACCCTGTATTATTTTTTGTGTAGAAACTCGGGTTTCCATTTTGAATAAAAAGTTTAGGCTTTTCATAAATTTATATGACAGTAGGCTTATGATATTTTTGACATATAACGTCAAATATATTATATATTTCCTAACCGCCTGAATATCAAGCTACGTTACTATATAAATTATTTTAAAGTTTATTACTGCTAAAGTAAGTATAAATACATCATGTACTATGTATTTAAATATCGTCTTATTATATGTAAATTTTTCATGAATTTTCAAGACGAAAAAAATCAAAATCTCAAACTGTAGTGGGAAAGTTTATGAAAATACAATTTGTAATATAAATTGCATATACATCTAATAAATTAAATAAATCAAACAATTAATAACGAATAGTATTAAATTATATTACTATATGTTTTTTTTTTATCAATAATGTTAGTAAGTCATTTTAATGCGAGATTTTATTGAATAAAAAACACCATCTTTAAAATCGTCGGTAGAATGTTTTATTTTAATCCTTTAGAATTTTTATATAAAATTTCTCTTTGTTAAGAAAATATGTTGCCATTTCAGTTTTTTCGTAGACTACTTAGCTAAAAATATAATTTCATTTAATAATTTTCACAAACGATTTACTTATTCTTTAGAATGATTTGAATTGAATGCTTTTTAAGAGTTATAATAATATCACATATATTCAATAATTTTAATACAACAAAATACATAGTAATGTTTTAAAATCCCGAAAGTTTATAATGTATAGAAAAAAAATGAAGGTCGACAATCTAGATTAAAAAATTAAAATACTTTGTTATTTGATTGATTTAATGCTTCAGTAGTGTTGTTTGTATTAATTTATTAATCATAAAAAAAACAATGCGTGATTGGCATTGAAGATTAATTCAGGTCACCAATCACTAGAGATACGTGATTATCGCATTTTGCGATAAATGCGACATAGAAGCGAT
>JAGXCT010033368.1:6422-44635 GCA_022495035.1 Philopotamus ludificatus | reverse complement strand
CCGAGAATGTGTGCAGGAGATTACTTTACTCGAATACGCGGTTATAAAATTATTAAAATAATAGGTAAAACGGAAAGAAATGACATATTTTCTGATGCGTCAGTTTAAGACTAGTTTGTCACCGGTTGTCGTTGAGCTAGCACGTCGTATTTGGTATCATTTTGAAGCTCTGTTTTTACTCTTGAAATTTTTACATTTATTTTATTTTCTTTGCCGTAGTAGAAAAATTCAGAAGCCTGAGATTGAAGAGACACATTTGCGGAATTTAATGCAGTTTTTATTTGATAAGGGATTAAAGTCGAACGAAGCTACACAGACTATCTGCAATATTTATGGAGACGTCTTGAAACGGCGAAAGTGCTTTAGATGGTTTAAAAAAATCAAAAGTGGTGATAGGGAGTTAATGGACAAACCTAAAAGAGAAAGACCCATCAAAATCGACGCTGCCTTAAATTCATTGGTTCATCAAGCTGTACCGCGTAAAACAGTGAAGGAGTTGTCACAAGACAATGGTTGTCCAATAACATCTGTGCAAGATCATTTGAAAAGGTTTGGAAAATAAACAGACAAGGAATTTGGGTACTGCACAATCTCTCACCAAAGGCCTAGAGCAACGCGAAACAATCTGTGCAACTTTATTGTCCAGACACGAAGCAGATCCATTTCTTAGAAGAATTATTACCAGGGATGAGAAATGAGTTCTTTACAGTAATGTCAGAAAAAAACAATGGTTATCTCAAAAACAGGTACCTGTGCTTACTCCTCAGCCAACATTATCATTGAAAAAAGTTTTTTATGTGTTTGGTGGAATATTTCGGGTATAATTCATTATGCATTATTAAAACCTGGTCAGACAGTTACGGCAGAGTTATACTGTGCCTAATTAGAAAGATTAAAAATGGAGTTACTAAAAAAACGATCTGTTCTGGTTAAACAACAACAGGAGAATTTTACAGCACGATAATGCAAGTAAATAATATCACCTAGAACAAAATCAGAGAGCTAGATTTGGAACCACATCCACCGCATTCACTTGATATGGCACTTCCGACTATCATTTATTTAAATCAATAGAACATTCACTTCGTGATAAAAATTTTCCAAATGTTGAACAGGTGAAAAATCACCTGGATTCATATTTTAACAGTAAGCCGTCAGAGTTTTACGAAAGTGTTATAGAGGAAGATCATAGACTATGAGTGAAATTATATAACAGAGTAATATTATGTGGCTTTTTCAGAAATATGTCTTTGTTGCAGTAAAAAAAATGTCATTTCTTTCCGTTTTACGTAATATATTATAGATTTAATCTAAAATCTGATTGTGATTCTTTATTTAATTTTATTTCGCAGCACTTCCTGTAAATTTGTGTTCTAATTTGATTGTGTCGTCTGCTCTAACACGCGTTCCATATAAAATATTTTCCGCCGCATTTTCAGCTCGCTTCCTCGTCCGTTTACTCGAGTTTTCCCATCCTTCTCTTCCTTTCTCATTTATGTTTCTAGGCGGGTGTCGTCGTCCTAATTTTATCTAAGATCGTTGCCTCGGGTACCTAACTATGTACCTAGGCTCAGGTACAATTTGCGATAGACCGTCGACGCTGCCGAATTATATCCGAGCGAAAGCTCTCGATGCATACAAAGCTCATTAATACAAAAATTTAATTGGATACAACGATTTGCATAATTTGATATACGTTTTAGATAAAACCAGATCGTTATTAACATTATTAACAAATAATGATGTTTTTTAGACTGAAATGAATTTAAAATCCCTAATAATTTGCAAAGGTTATTCTTATTTGTTTCATAGGACAAAATTGAATACGCACAAAGTTGTTTGATTGAATTCGCTAGTACACAAATCGGTATATTTGATTTGGTTCAACGATGGCGGGAACAAGTTCAAATACAAAATCAATTTTGAAATTCAAATTTTTATTCAATTTCACGGTTCGAATTGTATGTGTTAATTGTTTTGGTGGAAGCGAAATTTATTTACACAGGCCAATGACGTTTCGACTAGTAACTCGTATTCAAAAAAGTAATTGATTATGGAAGTGTATAACAAACACATATATTTAATGTTAGAAGTAATAAACAGGAAAATGAAAGCTTTTAAAAATTATTAGTCTTTGCTTCAATTTTGGCTTATTTGCTAATTTCTTGTAAAATGTTTTCCATCGTTATTTATTCTATAAAATACATTAAAAAAAATTAAGTTTTGATAATCGATTCACCATGAATTTTTATTTTATTATATTTATTGTTAATACAACGTTAATTTATCTAATATTTATTCGTTCTTTATTGTGTGCAATTGCAAAAAAAACAGCTATTTGCTATGTTTTTTCTCGCTCGCATCCGGTACGATGTGCCAAGTGCAAGTGACATAGCCGAAAGCGTTCTTATTTACGCGTCATATTGATTATTTAAAAAACTAAAATTTTGATAAAATTCTGGAGCTTATCATGAATAACTATTTTCACTTTTAAAATAATCCATTTTTAAAAAAAATCAAGGTTAAGATATTGATCTATATCTTGACTTGAAATACTTGGGGTCCCTGAATGACCCCCTTCGGACGACGTGGTTGTTTTAGAGCCACCGGTGTCTTTCTAATACTGTTGTTCTAACTTTCTCCTACATTTACAAAAGATTTTTAATTAGCAGATGTCCACATCGGCCTTCTTTCGTTTTTTTCTTTTTTAGAAAGCACATTTTGATGAGTTTCTCGATGTTCTTTATTTAAGATTTCTTGGAGCTCTTCTATTGTCATTTTTATTTTATATTATAAGCTCTTCAATATCATCTTCAGTCATTATGATTCAAGATCTCTAGCAGTTGTCAAAATTTCATCCATAATTTCAGAAACATCATCTTTGTCTTATTGAATAGAGGATGAACATTTTTCTTTCAAGCAGAATTTATTTTGTCGAAGCCTTAAAAATATATACATTTTAATGTCATCGTTGAGAAGAGCTGACATTCTTCAAAAGACCGAAGAATTAGCTAGCCAGTGTATTTATTGAAGGCTGCAAATATTTTTTTGTTCTATTTTAAGGGCAGAAACTGAACTGTCATGAAAAGCTTTCCAACAAATTATCTTTAAGATCTCTTGTGTGTTCTTGTACATTGGCCAATAGCAACAATGATTTTAATGGCAATTCATTAGTCTTTGAAGCTTATGGCCCAAACAATCAAAAAAGAGAACCTACCTGACCAATGCTTTTATATTCCATGTCCACATTAATGGCAGCCGTTCTTTAATTTTTATTTTTTTAAATGCTCTAGGCTTCTCAGAGTGATAGACAAGAAGCAGTTAAAGCTTCATGTCACCACTAGGGTTAGCTCTCAGAAGTATTATCAATCGGTCTTTTATTCTTATGAACATTATACCCAAGTATATTTTCGTTTCAAAAATAATCCAGTATCATCAGGATTATTTTTTTTTGTAAACAATATCCTTTTTTTATAATAAATTGAATAAAAGGCATCAATTTTCTTTTACATTTTCTCCTTTATAGATCATATATCCTCTATATCCGTAGATAACAGAAGCGTAGGGATCGCGTAGTATCCTCCTGGTAATAAAGACCCGTTTCGGGTTAGATGGCCATTTAAATGAAATAGATATTTTTTCTTTATGGTCCAGGTTTCCACGGTTCAACCCTCTCTAGATCCGAAAATTCTGGTTAGGTGATTGCTTCTATCGGATATCATCAGCTGGATTTTGATGATATGATATTGATTTCGAGTTCTAGTTTTTCACTAACAATAATTTAGAGAACAGAAATCAATGAGCACTCAAAAAAGCTTAGGTCTAAAACTATCAAAGTCTCGTTACAGAACCGTTTATACAGGTGGCCCAAAAGTCACAACACCATTTAAAATTCAAATAACTTTCTACAATTAACTATTTTTTAAAATTTAGTTTCAGATTATTAAAGCGTTAACCTTGGAAATTAATTATGGAGAAATTCACGACTTAGCAACGTGTTAAAATAATCGAATTCTATAAAGAAAACAAACGATCAATTGTGCTAACGCTATAAACAAACTATACTTATTTTATTCTGACGGTTTCAAAATCAGGGGTTTGTGAATGATTTACCACGTACTCGAAGGCCACGTTCAGAAAGGCCACAGGACAACATTCGAAGCATTAAAGAAGAGCCTTCAATGTCAGCTCGAAGATGGTTCAAGCAGTTGGAGAAGTTTTGAACCTCGCTCCAGAGGATTCAAAGGATGCTGCATCTTTTTCCGTATAAGATACAGCTAGTGCAGGAACTGAAGTCAGCAGCTTATCGAAATCGATTGGCGTATGCTGTCCTGATCCAAGAATTGGAAAGGCAAGAAGCTGATTTCATTCACAATCTCATTATGGGCGACGAGGCCTACTTCTACCTAAAAGGATTTGTTAACAAACAAAATATGCGATTCTGGGGGACAGAAAATCCATGAATAGTCCACCATCGTAGTCTGCATCCCGTAATAGTAACAGTTTGGTGTGGTGTAACTGCAGGAAGGGTTCTGGGACCTTACTTCTTTAAAGATGAGACAGAAAGCGCACTAACTATCATTGACGAAAGATATCGAAAAATGCTGAAGGATTTTGTGCGTCCTGCAGTCTTGAACACACCAGAGGTATGGTGGCAGTAAGATGGTGTTACTGCCCATACAGCTCGCCTGACAACTAAACTCTTAAGGGATTAATTTTTGGGAGAAGGATAATTTCGCGAAATTCTGAAATTACTTGACCGCCACGCTCACCTTAACTACTTAAATGCTCCAGACTTCTTCCTGTATTTGAAAGATAAAGTATACCGTAACAATCCTCGAACTATTCAGCAATTGAAGGCCAACATCCTTGAAGAAATTGAAGGAATAAGCCAAGAAACATTAAAACAGGTGATGATTCACACCTTAGAAATAGCGCGTCAGTTTAAAGTAACAAAATGGTGGTTATTTACAGGATGTAATTTAAAGTGTATTTCTGAACATAACTACACCACGTCAGCAGACTCCCAACCTTGTTATTTCATCACATGGATGATGGTTTTCACTAAGAACCATTTATTAAGTGTGTTCAAATCGATTTTCTAACTCAGATTGAGCCGTGAGCTTGACCCTGGTTTTGCAATCGAAGCTTTAGATTCCATTACTTTACTAATGAGGTTAGGGATTTCTTTGTAAGCTCCACAGTAATAATGCATTACAAACTTTGTAATGAGCTTAAGATGATCTACCATATGAATTTTAAAAAAAATGTGGTGAGGTGAATATCGAGACGTCAGTAAAATTAATATAACTATTACTAAATATTGTAAAATAAATTAAATGAAGTAAAATAAAATAAATAACGCCAGACTTATTGTTCGTATTGTTCGTCAGCAAGAGAAGAACAAATAAAAAAGAAACGGTTCATATGTGAAAACCCCGTGATCCGGTCCGTTTGGTTTTGCTCTTTATCGACTCGTGTATGTTTACTCTGTTTTCACGCTTTTCCCGATAAAAGCAAAATTGTAAACGACACTCGTCGACGTAAAGGAATCTGTCTGAGCTGTAGTCGCACATCTACATAAGACATTGACGATTTAAATTCAATTTAACTCGCTTTACTCAAAATAAAAATTAATAGAGCACCACAAATTGTACTTGTGCCAAAATTTGCTTATCACACCATTACCAGGCATGTGAATTCAACTGAGCATAATAAGGATTAGCATTAGACGCAAGATTAAAGTCAAAATTATGGCAATTGCGGTGAAACTTGTCATCTCCAATGCACCGCTGCAAGTATACTGTTGGACGTTATGGTGTAAACATATATGTTTATGGTTCGTTTGCTATGTGACATGATGCACGATGGTTGTATTTGTGCTCAGTGAATAAAATTTGATCAATGTTCGCCATATTTCTGTGAGAAACTCTGTGAAAGTTGGCCGAGTGATATATGGATATTGGAAAATTGATGTACATCGACTGCACGCTATGGAAGATAACTAAAAATAAATATACTAAAATTTTTAGTGGTCGAATAAGTGGAATATGGCTATATGTAGTATGTATATGACCTCGCTGTATGCATATTTCTAGTATGAAGTTGTTGACATTAGTCGCAAGATTTAAAGTGATACTAGACATCAAACGATTTAGTAATTTTCAGCATCAGCAATTTTATTATGTTAAGCTGCAAAGGATACTTTTTTTTATTATCATGCTTTGAAACGAATTTTTCGTTTATCTAGAATTTATGAGGACGCCATAAAACTTAATACAAGACAAATAAAATTATGGAAAACTATATAATGAGATAATGAGACCTAAAATACTAAATTAAATGTTTTCTACAAACCAGATATGTTTCTACCCCTTGACCATCGTTCAAGTAGAAATAGGTCTACTTTCATATTTGATGGGATATAATAAAAGTCAATTATTCTGAGTTACTAATACCTGAACTGACTATTGCGGCGGAATTGTATTGTTTTCATTCAGCCATGTTAAAGTCAAAGTGTTGCGAAGAAGACATTATTTTTGGCGAATATCCAAGGATGGATTTTACATAGCGATAATGCAAGAACGTATGCGTCAAAAATCTTTCTACGCAAGAGAATACTCACCTGATCTTGATATTTTTTTTATAATTAAATTAAAAATATCATTTAAATAAATATATATATATGCTAAAATTGGTAAAATGTATTTGTAGGGTAATTTGGGAGGAAATATCAATATTTTCATTTATTTGAGTCACTCACTGCCATCTTAGTGTCGTATTTGAGTGAGGAATTCATTTAATTGTATTTTTCAAGAGAAATGAGTTTCTTATACTAATATTCCCCTCAGTGTCAAATCATGACACTGGATATTTTTTTTAATTAATATACGTTTTTGAATTTATGTACATTTTTTTTATAATATGGCCAGTAGAAGTGGCATTCATCGGAGATATTTTTTCTCTATATATTATTTAATTAATTTACCCCTAATATTTTTTTTAGCTAATAAAATCTCTGAAGAAAAAATATGTATAGTTATCACGTTTCATCTGCTTCATCAAGGACACAAATCTTAAAATCTCATTAGAAAATACATTGTATAAATTAATGGAGTAGATTTTGAAATCTATTCTCAATGTGATGCCAAGGAATTACTTGAAGGCATTGCTTTAAATGACGATGATATTATTAGCTAAACTTTAAATGCTTTAATGAACTAGAAAACCATGCCAATCTCACTGCAAATGAATTTAGAGAAGGTCTTTAACTTTGCATCAAACTAAAAAATCATTTTCTTGGTTATAATATCGATTCTGAAAGCGTTTTCAGTTCGCTATTCACTTTTAAAAAGATTCGATAAAGATTTTAAAGATATAATGGGTATGAGTCTCTTACACTAATATTGCCTCAGTGTCAAATCACGACACTGGCTATTTTTTATTATTATTTCAGTTAGAATAAAACTTATATTATTTGTTTTTAATTATTTTTTCAACGAAGGATAGACTATAAATATTTTTTTATACGATTTTTGGTACATATTAAATAGTTGGTTCTGTTTTATGGAGTTTTAAAAAATCATAGAAACTATCCTTCATTTTTCTATAGGTATCAAGTATATTTCTATGCTTAAAAAACATACCTGGGTATATAAATTGGTGCCATAAAGTTTCGCGTATTTGGTAATTACTGAAGATTATTCTGAGCTGTATGAAAATATTTATAACTCAGGTTTAATTTTAAAATTAAAATTAAGGGTGTAGATCATTTTTTATTAGAGTTATGTTGTCATCTGAAGTAAAAACTTTGACGGAAGCAATATACTATTGCATTAATACAATACTGAATATAAAGAAAAGCCCTCCTATAGCGTTTCCTCTTAATCGTCGCTTTTTACAAAATTCCTTGTCAACCAAAGGATTGACTGTACTTTGTTATTTCGTTTTAAAATGTTGTTACGGTGTGCCAAGTGCGAGTGAAACGTACTAGACACGAGTACTTTGTTTACGCGTCACATTAATCAGTAGAAAAAATCAAAATTTGGTCGACATTTTTGATTTTTTTTTACTAATATATATATCTAATAATCACTTGCGACCGGCTACTTGAGACTCGTTTTGGGCAGATGTGCATGTTGTATGCCTGTGTATATCTATATAGGTGTGCGTGTGTGGTCGCTCGTAACTCGTTAAAAGCAGATAACGCCTTAGAGAAGAGAACAAACGAATACCGAGGCAAACCCCCTCCTACTTGCCTGGACACAGTTGAGAGGGTAAAATCCGATACCAACATGGTAGAAGATGTACGTCCAATGCCAGCAATGGCCAAGAGAGGGAAACTCTTTACAAAAACCGCATACCAAGACGGCTCAGGTCCCCGCGGTATGGACACGAAAAGGGAGCCCTCACGTCACGTGTGAGACTCAGGTTCCTTTGGCCTCGACTACCATGCGGAGTTTGGTAAGGACCATGCCCTCAGCGAGTGAGAGCCTTGTGACTGGCAAATGAAATGATGATATGAATAACTATTTTTATTTTTAGAATAATCATTTTTTCTTAAAAAAGGCGAGATATTGATGAAGATCTCATTAATATCTTGACTTGTAATGCTTGGGGTCTACTTTCATATCTTCATTTTACAGAAAATGGACCTCATCGGGCGACGCCGTTGGTTTCCAGCCTAATATTAATTTAAATAATTTATTTCATTTTTTTCGTCGTATACGCAAGTCAAAAATGTATTTAGTCTGTTTTTAAATATTTAATATTATTATTTAATTCCAATATAGAATGGAAAAAAATAAACCTAGCAGATGTTGACATATGGATATAGATTATAGTCGTTTAACGTAAAAACAATGAAAGTTTTTCCTTCGACAGAGGCAGCCTTTTCCACATTTTGACCTCAGCAAGTTCGCCAAATACATTTGGCGATAATCCGACCGCGTCAGCAAAGCCCCAGGCTAGATTTGTCAGGAGAGTGTCTTACCTGGATTTGGCAAAAAATTTCGCCGTAAGGCCAACACTTGTAGAGAGCGGGTAGGAAGGCGACAGGTGCGACCAGGACTCCAATAAAGAGGTCGTTGAGGGCGAGCGACGTCAACAGGTAGCGGGGCTGGAACACACATAAAAAGAAAAGTATTAAGTTTTCCGAATTATGTATTCGCGACGATATTGGAAAAAAATCTTTGATTTTTTTTCCGCCCTCCGGTTGTCCGGATTCATATAGCCGGAGAAAATATTTTACGTAAACGAGTGGGGCTCTGTGCTATTACCGAATAACCCAGAAAAAAAAATCTCGTGTTTGAACATACATATTTTAAGGAAATTACTGTGCGATGAAAAAAAAATACCGGCCCGGATCAAGTTTTTGATTGGCCGGATCGACGAAGGGCAACGCCCAGGAAATTTTTGAAATTGCATCGGAAAAAAAATCAGAATTAATAAAAAATCATTAGAGAGAATTATGGCGTTATAAAATAATTGAGAGGCGCAGAATAAATTTCATTAGAAGGGTCGAAGTGCTGCTTACCTGACTGCCAATATATCTGGAGTATCTCCTGCTGTTGAGGACGCATATGACCAGAAGATTGGCACCGACAATCCCCACTGACATGAGCAGGATGACCAGAGCTCTGACCACGTCCCCGAAGGTCAGGCTCCAAAGGAAATCCCCGTGAACGAATCTGGGATGAGAGCAGGAGCTGTTCCAGAGCGGCGGTGCCGTCAGCCAGGTGATCTTGGCGTCGAACATGTTACCGGAGATCGAAGGAGGCATCGATACTCCCAGGTATCGAGCATCGGGCAAGTCGTAGCACTATCACACAAGGCAGGGCCACGCACGATAACTCGCATCTGTCACACATTTAAACTGATTAAACTCAGTTATATGAAAATCTTGATACCACGATTCTGAAATAAACAAGAAAAATAAATTAGGTTCAATAAGATAAAAATATATATTTTATTACAGCATAACAATGTTAACCCTTTCAATGCGGCGGGTCAAAGCACGATTTTGCATCTGAGTGCGGTGAGTATTTTTTTGGCGAGGTAAAATTGTATTCATCGTCTACCGCTATATTAGACCATTTTCCTATAAGAGATTTATGCAAACATGTTGATTAGGAATATGTTCTTCCATCTCAACTAAAAAAATAAACTCGATTCGTTTTATAAACAGCGATTAAGTGAGAAAAAAATGGACCTAAATTAATAAACAAAATCTAACTATAATTATAGCATTTTAATTAAACTTTAAATAATGTTCGTGAAATTTCCGTGCCGATCCATGCCGGCCCGACAGCCGAGATACGTCACCGATACTGCCACAAGCCGCGCGAGATTTGAATAGCTACGATTCATATTTATATTTTATATGGTTTATATAACTTTTTAGTTATAAGTTTTTTTTTGTTAGCTGTGTTTTTTAGCTGATTTTTAAAATAAACACCATCACTTAACTCGGTCTAGTTTACATGTAACGACAAGTTAAAATTTTAAAGAATCTCGCGCATGTACGACACGCGGCCGCACTCTGGACACGATTTGTATGCGCATGTACGTCATGCGCCCCGCACTGAAAGGGTTCATATAGAATTTGTATTGCTAAACAAGTGAATTAGCATCAAATTGTGATTTTACGATTAATAATATCTTAAATAATCATTCACCTACTTATTATTGGTAATCGAGATTTTTTACTACATAAATATATTTATAAGATCATATAAATTGGCAATATTTTTATTTAGCACCTAAAAGACAATGAACAATACGTTCCAACTTTCCAACCTTTTCAAAATTAACAACATGAATAAGTTTTTATTATTATTTTTAAATAATGATGATTAGGGCACATTGGAGTATATTTTAAGGAGCCTTGTGCGGTACGACTAAGTATAAACAATCTTTATGGAGCTACATGACGACAGTTAGTTGCCTATGCAGCACAAAAGACAGCTGATAGACCGTGTCCATGTGGGCTAAGGGTTGGGGTTTGGGGATGAGATTCTCGCTCCGGCTAGTCCGGTGAAGACCATAAAGTCCCTGAAAGCAGGGCCCCTTGATATCAAGTATTGATGACCGACAGGGCCAGGGGCCAGCCGGACTGCATCTAACATAGTTTTCCGTTTTACGTTTTATAAAAATAAAAGTGAATATGGAGTCAAAAATATGAAAAAACATCGATTAATAAATATTTATCGATAATAAAATGTTACATTTTATAAGTATAAAAATGTAATATAAATAAAACTATAACCGTTTCGCAAAACCCAGTTTGGGCACCACTGTTCGATTGTTTGGATTCAATCGCAGTGAGTCACCCGATAAAGAGATTTTTGTTTTTACTAGATAGATGAGTGGCCTGTCAATCGTTTGGCAACTATTGTGGTGTTATTCTGAACCCTTAAAATGAAGAATCAAAAAGTGCATCTTCGTCATGTTCCTTTAGGAACTCAAACAAGGCACTAGTGCTAGAGCCGAAACGATATGCAGTGTATACGGTGAAAACCTGAAAACCGATCGGGCAGTTAGAAATTGGGTTTGTGAAATTTCGTTCCGGAGATGAGTCTTTGAAAGATGAACCAAGTGCTGGTAGCCCTTCCGACTTTGATGACGACATTTTAAATCCGACATTGGAACAAAGCTCACGTAAAACGACATGGGAGTTGGCAGAGAGACCTGGAAAATTTGGGGAAAATCAGCAAGTTAGACATATTTATTTATTTATTTATTTATTTATTTAAAGACAATGCGTGATTGGCATTACAGAATGACCCAGTTCGCCAATCACGCATAACACATAATAATACATGAGAAAAATAAATAACACAACAACATATATTACAATAAATTGAAGAAAAGAATTATAAAATATCATATAGGATATCAACAAAACGGCTATATTTGACATCGAATATATCATATTCGGCCAAATGGTTCGAACAAAGTAATAGCTCTGGCTACGGAGAGTTTCGTTGACCTGTCTCGCCTTTGGCGGAAGAAAAAAGCACGTGAACGGGTTCTAGATGGTAGTGGTGGCGCCCATAAGGACAACTCGCGCAGTAGGGGGTTGTAGCCAACCAATGAAAGCGAAAGTGCTTTGCCAAGTAAATCGATCTTCTTTTCTCAGGGTTATATGCAGGCAACCCTGCACCCATGCGCTGGGGTATAAACTTCGGAGGTAGAATCAAACTCCCTCATGTAGAGATACCTAAGAAATTTCTTCTGTATCTTCTCTAATCTGAGGAATTCGAGAGGCGTCAAAAAAGGCGCCCATATAATCAGAACGGTCGAGACGAAGCTCCGGACCAATGCATCATTATATCATTATGACTAAGGTGCTACGTATGTGATGAGAATTTCTCAAGACGAAGCCCAACATTCTTGACGATCTCATACGTCCGATACATGTAAACTAAATTTTAACTTAGAATCAAACAAAATACCCAGATCTTTAACAGACGATTGCTTAGAAAGAGTTACGCTCCCAAGACTGTAATTAAATATGATGGGCTCTTTTGATCTAGAAAATGACATTGTTTGACACTTTCCATATGGGTACCACATAACCCAGTGACCGAAATAAGACTGGCCGAATCTCTATTGACAAAAGTCTCCTCTCAGGGCATAAAATAGAGTCTTCTTTAGACAGGATAATAACAGGCGATTAAAAATGGATCATTTATAAAAATATTGTCTGCAAAAGACAATGGTTGGATAAGGATCAACCACCAGTACTGGACCCTAAACTCCATATTAATGGCAAGAAAACTTTATTGTGTGTATGGTGGGATCGTCGAGGAATAATCCACCACGAGCTGATGAATCACAATGAAGCAATTACTGCCGATACAGACGTTCAGCAGCAGCAAAGAGTTCATGAAAATCAACAGGAAAAGCGCTCTGCACTCGTCAATCGGAAAGGCGTTATCCTTTTACACGATAACGCCAGATCAAACACGGAAAAAGTTACTCAAGAAAAAAATATTAAGATCAACTGGTCTTTTTTGCCATTCTACTTCCTAAATCTTGCTTCAAACCCACCAAACCCACCAAATTTTATGAGGAGGGGATCGATAAGGTGCCTATAAGATAGGAGAAGGTTATATTTAATCCTTTGTACTCGTATGCCGCTGCTATGGCGGCAAGAAACATATGCAAAGGCGTCCCATTTATTATGGCTTTATTTTTGAACTAGCTCCCTATATTTTGAAAACTTTTTTTTTTGGGGATGGAGGTGTGCGTAATGAACTTATACATACTCTATAAAATATGAAAAGCCTTTGACGTACCTAAATTTATTAAATTATTAGTTGACCAGCTTGTAGGTGATTTTCAGCAAGGTGCCAAATCCCGAGGACGCAATTCCAATCTTTCTGCGGAAGATCGTCTTATTGATAAGTTACATATATTGCGTTCTGGGACTAAGAAAGACTGTGTAGTTTGTTTATAAATAAATATTCCGGGTGGAAGGCAGAAGAAATATTCCGGGACTTCATATTGGAGATTGTTATGTAAAATATTACACTAAGAAAACCTTCAAATAATATTTTTCCTTCTTAATTTCATTCATATAATATCTATTTAATCAAGAAATGCCTTTTTTTTAATGCTTTAAAAAATGCTTCGAGTTGGCGGTATTGATACTAATTTTTTAAAGTATTATAAAAAATCGGATGTTATTTGTGACTCAATCTAATAGATAATTCATTATTTTATTAATAGTCTAGACTCCCTTATATAAAATGTATTTAAGCGAGAGCCGTAACATGCCTGAAGCGCGCTGAAACATTTTAAATTGACTTTTTCCGTAACTCATCTTAATTAAAAGTACAAGAAAAGTTTCGGCTAGCAATTATAAAAAGCGGAAAAGTTACATCAAAAATGGATTAGATCCTTTGAGCGACCCAAAACGAGATCATCGAATATTTGTGCAAAATTACACCGCGATGTATAAATTAAAAATTTTCCACTCGGTTCCCAGCCGCCACACCTAAGGTTCGTATCGAGAAAATGTTTATCGCTCTCGGTACGTTTGTTCTTTGTTCCAGATAATCCAGAAACAACCCGGATAAATACACATTTCCTTGCAAACCTTTTGTCGGATGCGGAAAGCCAACACAGAACCTACAAACTGTATCCGTTGGCTAAATCGACTTTTTAAGTCAACTTTAGGTTATCTCTTTACTTTATTATGCGGCGAAAATATCTCCTATACTTAATTCAGTTTGAGCGGTTTTTTTTTTTAAATAAATATTACCCATTGTATTCGCGTATTTTTTGCGCATTGTCTAAAGACGTCGTATAAATCAAATCGCATCTATGGATTGGGAAGAGTAATTGCGGGCAGAAACAGATCTTTAAATTTATTGCGACCTTTAATTGACAGTTCAAAACTTTTTGTTATTCCATTCGGCTATAAATCAATGTTGCCTTGTGTCTGACATTTCCACCACACCTACTGTTATATTCGAATGAATTAAATGATTTCTCTGCAATCACGAACTTAAATCTAACGCTTATTATAATAAATAATAATACGCCTTTAATACTATTTTTAAAAAAATATTACAATATTTTAAAAATATTATATAACGCATATTTAAACATTTCAAAAAAAATTGTTCTATATAAAATGGCATAAATTAGATTAAAAAAAATCGTAAAGCCACAATATAAAGCAAAACTTAAGGGTTTTAAAAGATAGATATTTATTTTAACTATTGTTCTTAAGGATCTGGACTGTTTTTTATATACGTTTCATTACATAAATCAATTATATTGCCAATCTATTATTTTCTGAAGATTTTACTTTAAAATTAATAAATAATACGATGGGTTAATATATTAAGAATATTTAGAAGTTATTATTAATCATATCAATGTTTTATGATAAACTGGATAATACCTAGAAAGTTTAATTTTGAAGAATTTGCGTTTTTTATGCATTTAAATATTATAACTTTTATAACGTTTAACCTATTTGTCAGGACTGCTCGAAAACAACCGTGTCATCCGAAGGGGGTCTCTCAGGGGCTCCAAGCATTTTAGTTCATGATATTGATGAAATCTTTATCAATATCTCGCCTTTAAAAAAATATATGATAAGAGCAAAAATAGTTATTTATTATTTGGTTGATATTTTGGATTTTTTAACTACTCAATATGACGCGTAAATGACACAGCTCTCGGAGATGTCTCGCCGTAGACTGAGCTCTTACCGCACGTGTCATTCAAACGTTTCGCTCGCACTCGGCATATAGTACCAAATACGAGGTAAAAAAACATCACATGGCAACAGAAGTAAATTATGATGTTTTAAATTTTTTTTGCAATTGTAGACAATAAAGGACAATGATTATTTATAATAGTAATTCTTTAGACAATGTTAGTTTGTGACATGTATGTCGAATTTGTATTAAAATAATTATTCGAGATAATCAGAAACCTAAGGTCTTCAGTAGCACGGCTAGGTTTAAACGATTTCTTGACTTATAATATATGTATATATGTAATAAATAAAGTAGATATTTTATTTTATTCATTATTCTTCAGAACTTATTTAAAATTAAACTGTCAATCTATTATATTTTATTCAAACATTATCAAGTATTTAATATAGATTTTTTTATGTTTACTAGAGTTCAAATACACTCATGCTTTTTAATTATGTATTATAATGTTGTAATAGATTTTAAGAAGTTCCAGAAATATGCATTTCTTGGATGATAATATAAATTCTTACAGCAACATTATTTTTTACAGACTTTATTATTTAATACAAATTATTCCAAATTAAATAAATTATAACTAATAAATAACAAATGTTCATAGCATCGTATTACGGCAACTGTAAATTTTATTTATTAAAAAAAATAAGCTCTCAATATTTTTCAGATTTATCAAATTTACATCTCAAATTTAATATGTTATGAATACTTACGGAGTACTTGAAATACGGCTATATTGAATATAGAGCTGTTATCAATGCGATAATTAAATTTTATGTCTCACTTTCAGACACGAAAGTGTATGTTTGTATTTTATTATATTTTAAAAGGCTGAAAAATCGATTATTTCATATAATTGAAAGGCTAACTCTGCATCGTTTACGAAAATAACGACAGTGCTTTGAATTGAAAACGTAGCATTTTAACAGCTCCATCTCTCACTAATGTACTTATCAGCTGAAACTGAGCGTAAAACTCATAAAATGCAATTAATTTCGCACAAAAGTTGAAATGGGGCAAGCGCTTAATAATGATGGAGAATACTCTCGGAAATATTTATAAGTGAAAATATATTTTTTTACATAATATATACAGTGAAACCCCGTTTTTTGCATATTTTTGAAGGGACCAATAAAAAAAATCGTAATCCTGCTTAGAAAAGTTATTAACAGATCTTCTTCTTCTTTTAAGTTTACGTGGATGTGACTGTCCACTATATGAAGATGTCTCTGCCTTGGATACACCAAACTCACCCCAAGCGGGGGCTGACTTGGTGAACCAAAGAAGAAGGACCGAGTGAAGTGAGGAGCGACCCCATACCTGATCCCCATGTACACTTGCATGATGCTTCAGCTCACGTCAAAGAACAAGGGATCGATTCCCTCCCTTTTAGGATATATTATGAACAGAATTGCGCCGAGTTGCCACTTCCGCACACCCCATACCTTACCCTGAAGATGTCCCACGTGAGCCGCCGTGCTATGCTGTCAACATTGCATTTGCGTCACTTGGCATGCCCTTTCATAATCTTAATTTCAAGCATCCCTTACGGATGATAGACTAGATCGAAGGAGTCCGTTTGCCTCCGAACCTAAGGCCGTAGTAACTAGTCTAACAGGTCAACTCGCGGGGGCTTCCTGGAGCTAATTTGCTTTAGGGTGGCTCCCGATGGCTCAGATATGTACTTGCCTATGGCACCAGGAGGGGGTGGACCTGTGGAAGTTTTTAAAAAAACCTGATAAAAAATCACCGATAAACAGGAGGCTTCATGACTCGGATCATGGCTAGCCTTTACTCTCGCAGGTGATAGAAATGTAAACATAGTTATACGTTGAACACATATATATATTACATAAGTTAGACAGCTTCTTAATTAACCACTTCTGTGGTCAATCTCTTGGAAAAAAGTGGGTAATTGTTCTCGAAATTGTTATCAAATTACGACACGTGTCACTCAACGCGCGCGATGCGTTCTCTAGACTGGTGGGGGAATGACCCGAGCTGAATTCGGGCAAATCACTATAAAAAGTTTCGTGTACGATGTGCCTGAATCCAGTTCGGGCAAATCACTGTGTCAGCAAAATACCTGCCCGAATTGTATTCGGGCAAATCACACAAGGGGTTAATAAAGAAAGACAGAGACGGCGGGGTTGGCCGCCTACCTTGGCATAGTAGCGTTAGTAATTATCGGTGATGTCACTAGATCCCGCTAGGGGGCTTAAATTCAAATTAAAGCGCGAGAAATCAACTAGAAAAGAGACTGTCCACTATATCATCGATATTCATAACTTCAGGTGTCATTACATTAATGATGAGGTCCATGTAATTTTGTAATGTTTCGGTAGATATTTGTTTCCAGCCCTCAATATATTCTACTAGTGTTTTTGACCAGGCTCTGCCAAAGCTCTCATCGCTAATATCTTATATTTTATTGTCTTATTCCTTACCGATTCCAGCTTTTTAAAAGTTGGTTTCCAAACAATTTTGAACTCATCCATGCTTTTTTATTTGCAGCATATTTTTTTCGACAATGGTTGACATTTTTGAAGCACCGAAGTTTTTGTGCTTTTCCAATTACTTACGGGGAAACTTCTCACTGATATCTGAATTAGTAATCAAAAGAGCAGTTAGCCTGTTTTTACTTAATATCCCTCCATGACAAGTTTTATCCTTGAAGGCGAATGTCATCGAAGGAAAACATCCCTGTTTCATAAGCCTTGAAAATATCTCTTGGAGCATAGTCTGAAATCAGTTTAGGAACATCTGTCTGCTTCTAATCTTCAGCGATGTCCAAATCAACACTTTTTTTATGTTTGCAATTATAGACATGGGCAAAAAAGCAATGCTAAATTTTTCATTAAATAAGCTTTTTCTACATATATCTTTCGCCGTTTTTTTAATAGTATTTCTATAAACCGATATCAAATATTGATAATTAATTCACAACGTACCTGATGCAAGCGAGAATAAACATCGGGCTCGTTTACTGAAGCGAATATTGTTGTTTAAATTTTTATCCGCAATTTCGGACAATAAATGTCAATGATTAATAATACAGCTTATACTTTAGACTTTTTAGACAAATATCAAAAAAAAAAAGGAAATGTTTGTGACGTGTTGCATTTATTTTAAAATAGTTTTTTTAGAAAAATCAAAAACTTGGGATTTAAAATAAGCTAGAATAATGAGTGTTTTATTTCTGTATTTTTTTATACTAGGTTTGAGTTCATCATTCAGTGTTTGTTTTATCATAATTATCTTTCGTAAGGCCGCACAACATTTTTAAGTTTATAAATGATCCGTTGTAAAAAAAGGTTTCTTCCTCCTGATCTAGACAGCCATTTGATGCCGCAAATCCTGTGCAGGGTCTCATCTCGAATTAAAGGACCGTTGACTGCCATATTGCTGGACTTCCTAATATTCCTCCCTAACATTTAAAAACGTTGCGCATTTATTTAGATATATTTAAATATTTCAACTGTAAATTTCGGGAAATAATAAACGTATAATAAATATGAAATCATTTCATGTATATGTTAAAAAATGTCTAACTTATCGAGCATAATAAAAATTTCACAGCATATTTCCCACATTATTCAGGTAATATATTTTATCGTCGGCTCGTAATAAATATATTTACCGATCGTACGAGAGAGTAAATTTTCGCAAACTAGCGCAAATGTCAAACGCACAACATTTGTTGTAGAAATAAAATGGATTTGGTACATGGACTTTTATTATAGGCGATAAATTACATTTTTTTCCTCGTGTCACGTGTAGTGAGCCGTCATACCGACGGGCAGGGGACTCGTGTTTTCTTAGAGAATTAGGCGTATCCTTTCGCGTGAATATTCATGAGATTTATTATAAATATTAATGCAAGGGTCCTGAACAAACATTCCGAACATAATATTTGTTATGAGGTGGCGCGCGGGTAAATAATTTATTTTAATGAACGTGTGTGGTGTGCTTTTTGCCGTTTTAATTAAAACCATTATATTAATTGTTGAGATTATCGCTTTATGGTACGGATACAGTTTGTATATTAATACGATTTAGTTGTTGGCCGTGTGGATGCGAAAATTAATTTCGCGAACCGTGAAAAATATTTTTATTTTCGGATCGGGCTTCAAGGGCGCAAATATTTCGCATTTAATTAAAAAAGTGTGGCCTAATGACCGCAATATCAGTCATGGCATCCTCGATTTTAGACATTTTAATTTTTATAAACTACTGACCACGCCCAATTTTTTATGTTAACTAGAGTAATTATGCGAGAATTGGTTCTTCGTATGAAAGCATTTTAAGCTAAAAAAATATTAAAACATTTTATATTTAATTAAAAAAATAGTATTTAAAACTGCTTTATATTTTTGGTTGATTGTAGATTATTTATTGTTCATATATTCGATTTAAAAAAAAATATCATGAAAAATGTCGATAATAAAAAAATAATTACCATACAAGTCAGATTTAACTGTCACAAATTCTTAGCAAGTATGCTTTTATTTTATTACTAATAATATACAAAAAAAATCTTTAAATAGTAGACGTCTAATATCAGAAATAACTCTTTCAGTGCGGCGCGCATGACGTTCATGCGTGTTTCTTTCAAAATATAACTTGTCGTTACATGTAAACTAGACGGATTTATGTGATGGTGTTTGTTTTAAAAATTAGTTGACATACAGTGCTAATTATAAATTGTAGATCATCATACAAAAAAGTCATAGAAACCATTTAAATTATAAATATGAAACATCGCGCATGGTGTATTGTTTGACGTAAATTATTTTAAGTTTATTTTAAATTCTTTGATTATAGTTAAGGTTTGTTTATTAATTATTAATATTTAAAATATAAATTACAAGAGAACAATAAAGACTAGTTGTTTTATGTTTTTATTTATTTTTTAGACACTTATTTGACCTCTAATCCCAATAAACAATTATTTACGCGACTTTACCTTTTAGTAACTTAATTTAAATAAACTAGAGAAACTATCTTGTTATAAATATCATTAAATCTTACTATTATTATATCATTTTTCTACACGGTCGTAAAAAAGATATTTTTTTATAGATATTAATTATGCTTGAAGGAGTATTGAAACGTATTGGCATTAAAAAACTAAACATCTTATCAAGGAATAGTTCAGAATAAGAGTAAATGTATAAAGAATTTTTTCTATGAATTAATTTAAAATATATACACCTATCCCTCGCTTAACACGGTTTCAGTTTTGTTGAAAAAAATATTTTTTTCGAATATATCTTGCTTTGTAGACGTGCGCAAAGCTGTGGAAAGCAAAACTTTCCAAGAATAACGGTTAGGGTATATCTGGACGACAACTGTCCATTTTAAATGTTAAAAAAATGGTACACCTGAAATAAATATCTTTTTTCTATGTTCATAATGTTTCAATAAATTTTCAATTCTACCTACCTGTTTCTTTAATATTTTTAAAAAAAAAACGTATCCTCTCTTTTTCATACATTTGTTAGCCTCGCTTAACACGATTTCGTTTAAACGGTGATCTAGCAGAACCTATCTTCCGTGTTAAGCGAGGGATGGGTGTATTTAACAATAAAGTATGATAAAGTCAAAGAATCAAGTAATATCTTGGAGAAAAAAATACTCATAAAACTAAAACAGAAAGACACACTTTACGATAGTTCCATTGAAAATTTTTTGTCGCAAGTACGAAGCATAGAATCAATGTATAAATAATAACTTTCATTAAAAAAAAAATCCACATTCAGCACACCCAACATCAACACTGCTAAACACGTGCAAGGTCATTGAAAATATGATAATGGCTTAAATCTTTGATTTTCTTAAAATCGCAAAATACAATTAAAAGAACCTAACCCCAAATTTTGTATGACTGCCTAACTTTCTATAACGTGGTCCCTATCTGAACGCTATAGAAGGGTTGAATGTCATCATATATTACGATGAAAGCAGATTTAATTTGTTTGTATCAGATGGAATCCAGTTTGTGAGGTCTAGATCTGGAGAGCGGATGCTATAAAACTGCCTTCGAAGTTTAACTCCACGGTGTACAAATCCATACTGGAAACCCTAAAAGACAATTTAATTAATATAATAGATTGTAAATGCTGTAGTTGACTCTATGCCCCAGAGTATTCGTGGCGTGATAAAGTATAAAAAAAGGATTAATAAAATATTAAAAAAACTGATGTAATTTTTAAGCTTTAAGTTTTGTTTTAATTCTATACAAATAATGAAAGACTAATTTTTGACTATGTTAGCACTATTTACAAATCTCACTGTACCCGTCTGAAATATTACTCCTGAAAATTTTCCCGAAATCCTACGACGTACTTAATTATTCGTAGAACAAGTTTTTTACCTACGAATTTTATAATTTTAATCTGTAAAAACTCTGTATAATTATTTCTAGTTAATATATCATTTTTTAAATCATGCTATAATTAATTTTATTTAATTAAAATATAAAGTAATACACAATATAATTAACGTGTCATTGCCGTAGATATTTCATAGATTAAAGCTTTTCACCAAATTAATTACTAGATTTTCATTAGCGGGCGAGGCCGATTTTCAGCGTAAAATTTCATGAATAAAATTTACCTAGAATCACATATTTACATAGTTAGTAGGCGTAATAAAAAAAACTTTTCCAAGAATTTTCCCACAAGTTTTCCACAAAATTATTCACCCATTGCTAATTTTTCGCAGCAGGGATGTGCAAAGCTGAATATTATTTCAAAAGGCAATTACGTCGAGTGATGCCACAGTGCCGAGCATTAAATTACGACCACTTGAGTCCTAGTTGCGCGCGTTTTGTCGCGCTCGTCCCACTGTGCGCACGTGTCGATGGTGGTACACCCCTGGCTGGGGTCACTGCGTTCAGACCCTCGTCAACAGGTCAACGTTTAATTAAAGACTACTGCAATTATTAAACGGCGTTATTATTAAGCACGAACGAACGTATATCAAACGGTCTTACGTTGATAGAATTACCGGGTTATTAAAAATAATAAATATTTTCAAAAGATGAATGACCACTGATGCAGAATTAATTCTATAACAATAAGTGCGTCCGGAGATTAAATTCGCCGGGATGAAATAATAAGACAGACGTAATTGCGTAATTCAATTACGTACGAAATAACATGGAGAAGGTTCAATATTACATTAGGTTTTTTTTAATTTATTTCAAAGATCTCATCTGGCACTCCCCTTGGATATTTTCCAGGAAACAAATGTCACAGATCTAATTTTAATTTTTATAATACGCTCAACGTTTTTTAACACCTCGCCCGCCTTTTATCAAATTGATATCTTTATAATTTGAACGGTATTTAATGATATTGGAGTGAAACATTGTCCTGAAGATGTCTTACGACAGCTGAAAATTATTTTATTTCAAATTAAATATTTCATTATGTAAATGTTGACGATCTATGCTAACAGAGCGGCTAAAAATGTATGATTACATAAAACTTATAACACAATAAATTTGTTTTATTTTATTTTTAATTATTTATTTATTTATTTGACTACGATGGATAAATGGCATAACAGAAAGATCCATATAAAGATTAGATAAAAATTCTAAGGACTCTAAAGATGCGAAAGGAATGAGTCTCTCACACTAATATTCCCCCCAGTGTCAAAACATGACACTGGTAAATTTTAATATTATTTCAGTTGGATTGAAATTTATATTATTTGTTTATAATTATTTATTGAACGCATGAAAGATGGCATTAAATTAATTAATCCCAACCGGGTCTTCCTTTTGCATATCCTCTGGCCAGTTTTATAAAGAATTCCCTGTATTCATAGTATTCGTCATATGTAACTATTAATTTAGCTCAGTCTTTAATTAATTATAAATTAACAAATTAATTCCTTATATCCCATAAACATAAACCAGTCAAATTATTAACGATAAACATTATTTTAACCAGTTCTAATTAATAAATGCTTTTATTATTAGTCATAAAGATACAATGGATATATTTTTTGCAATCTATTTAGTGATTAGTCATGTTTTTGTCATATAATTTTATATTAAAATTATTTTTATGTGCAGATAAAAGCCCAATTACTTAAAATAATAAAATCTATTCTAAATTTAACATATTTATACAGTAATAGCTACTAAAACTTTTTTAGAAACGAAAGAATACGGTATTTCTAAAGGCAAAAGAATCCTTTTATTCATTAAAACTCACCTAATTTAAAATTCATATATACAAATTAAAGAGTATGAAAAAAACAGATTTAGAAAATGATAAAGAATACCAAGAGTACAAAAAGGAAACTCAAACTGCTTGAAAATGGTTACTGGACAGTTCCTGAATTTTAGACTTGGTTTTATTCATATTGTTCACCTTATTCTTGGCGATAAATAATATTAAAACCAATAAAATACACAAAATACCAACCCTCAATTGAAGGTTTAGCAAATGGAATTCGAAGAAAAGATTAGTAAACGAATAGATCGCATAATATAAAGATTTCAGAGCACCAATCACCCATATAAAGATTCGATTAAGATTCTTAATATGCAACGGGAATGAGTCTCTCACACTAATATTCCCCCAGTGTCAAACCACGACACTGCTTTTTTTTTAATATTATTATTTTAGTTGGATCAGCTCAGTCGCAGTTAAATTACATTATCTAATTACTATGTATGTTACCTACAAGTCATAACACCGGTAAATTATTATATTATATAAAAATATGAATTAGTTACAAATTTTGCCATTTCATTAAAATTAATATATAAACTTTCATTAATCTAGTAAATAATCGAAAAATATAAATACAGTCAAACAGATTTAAAAATTAGTATTAGGTTATTTTTATGATTTTAATATTTCTCAAAAAGAGATTAAAACATAATAAAGCTTGTTAGATCAATACAAATTTTAATTTTAAATTATATGTATCGATTAAACAGAATCGAATATTAAGGTAATATTAATAAATAAGTTCATTTTATTTGGATTTTGTTCTTTGGGATGTGGGAAAAATAACAATTACTATTCCGATAAACCGGTATCCTGATTAAGCGGAATCGACTGTATTCCTTACAGGACTTTGAACCGGAACTGACACAAAAATCAAAAATATGGTTTTCGGTACGGTTCATAAAATACGTTTTTAGAATTTTAAGAGGGAAATTAAAATGCATATCCTCGTCTATACAATATTCCTAGTTAATGTTGAAAATGTTTTTTCTTGTTTATAGTTTATTCTAGGGGACAAACAAAATAATTTTAATAAAATGCATGAGAAGATATTTTAATAATTATTCGTAGCTTTCAACTTTTTCAAATATAAATAAATATACTTAAGAATCCTGTTTAATGCAATTTTACTTTTTTTTAAATATGTGTCGTTTAATAAATTATATTATATATAACCAGTGTCATGGCTTGTAGGTAACACACAATATGCTAAGATAATGCAAGTTAACCGCAACTGAGCTAAGATAGTGCCGAAATAGGTTAAACTTTCAGCGATATATATGAATCCTAGGAATTCTTTATGGGACTCTTCAGGGAGTAATACAAGTAAAAGAAACTATCGATTTTTTTGATCAAATATTGATTTTTATTGGATGCCTTTAGTATCAGTCAATGATAAGTATTAAATTAATATATGTTGCTGATGTTATTATTTAAATTTAATATAAGTAACGAAAATAATTATTGCAAACAAAGATTATTTAATTTTCCGCCAACATTATATAATTTGTTCATTTTCACAAAATGAACAAACCCTACTCCAAAAATAAAATAGTTAAAATATGTCGAAAAAAGATTAAAAAAATAGTTTTCGTTCGTATTATACGTTATTTAATTAATGGAATCGAATTTAAAAAAATAATAATTTTATCACATATATTTATCGTTAATTTCCGTCCCTTGCACTGATTACAAAAATGTTACCTCTATTTATCAATAAAGGCAAGAAAGACAAGAAATTAATGTCCTTGAAACCACAAAAGCCTGGAGCATACAAGCAGTTAATATATAATAATATATAATATAAATAAAATAAATAAATAAGATAAAGTGGGTCGATTAATTGCAGTGGTCGCCAAATGGTAGCTCGCGAGCTACTGGTCGCTCGCGAACGGTATTTCGGTGAATCGAGTAGGAAATTTTATCAAATTTATAAATTTTCTTTTTAAATTTTATTACTGGACCCCGAAATGAAATATTTCAGGAACTGAATTTCAATGAAATGTTTAACAAGTTGCCGTTATAAAATTAATATCTAAAAAAAATAGAGAAGCAATCAGCAATATATTACGATATTTACTACGGGAAATGAAACTCAAGCATTTCAAGTCAATATATCGATGAATTCTTCATTAATATCTTGTACTAAAATGCTAAAAAATGTATCGTTTTAAAAATATAAATAGTTATTCATGATGCATCATAACTTGGTATTTTTTTGGATTTATTTATTAATTAATACCAACAGAGCAGAAGATGTACGTCCAATGCCAGCAATGGCCAAGAGAGGGAAACTCTTTACAAAAAAATCGCATACCAAGTCGGCTTAGGTCCCCGCGGTATGGACACGAAAGGGGAGCCCTCACGTCACGTGTGAGACTCAGGTTCCTTTGCCTCGACTGCCATTCGAGAGTTTGGTAAGGCCAATGCCCTCAGCGAGTGAGAGCCTCGTGGCTGGCAAATGAAGACGCATGTGACGCGCGAACTCTGCGATGTCCCGCCGCAGACAGAGGCACACCACCGTAGAGCTCTCGCCCCACATGTTACTAATATGGTTTCACTTGCACATCGTACTAGATGCAAGCGAGAAAAAACGTCGTGTCCGCTTTATTATTTTTTCCCGCAAATGCTGACAATAAAGGTCAATGATTATTTAAAATATTTAATTTTTAGACTTTTCTAGACAATTGAAACAAAAAAAATTTTGGCGGATTTATATAATAAGAGTTAGATAATGTGTACCTATATATTAAAAAATAAATAATTTCAAGACTATATAATATATATAATAGTTTCAAGGCATATATTTTATTTCGAATATACCTTTTAAATTATTTTTTTAGAAGGATTTTCTAAGAATCCTGGAGATTTTATTGTAAGTATTTGTGGAAGGGGGATTGCAGAATAAAGATTGAAAAACTGTAATCTTAAATGTATCTTGCACAAAACAATAATCGGTTATATAACTATTATTAGTATTAATATTTCAGATCAGAAAAATGAATATATTTTAAATAGATGATGAATCCTTATTTATTATACTACAATAAATGGTATAACTAAAGATTCACCCATACAGAGATTCGATAAAGATTTTAAACATGCAATAAGTCTCTCACACTAATATTCCCCCACCCCTCAGTGTCAGACTACGACACTGGTTAAAAATTTGTTGAAAATCGCCAAACTACATAAATATTTTTATAAACATGCTGAGGTAATGGATAATAAAAATTCCCTGAATTCATAGTTTTCGTCTGAAAAAAATTCTTAAGCTCTTAAAGCTTAGTAAATACCGTATTTTTCCGAATATAAGTAAGATAGTGCTTACTTTCTGTTTTGACACAACTGTCCCATGAATTCTTCACCCAATTCACAACTTCTTGTAGGCCAGGCTTCACAAAATTTTTCACGTACATTTTTCACATTATTTTAATTATTTTCGGGAAGGGCTTATATTACTAAAAATCCAGGCTTATTTTCGGGAGATGTCTTATTTTCGGAAAAAGACGGTATAATTATTTTATAAATTTATTATATGAAATGAGAATTCAGTTAAGAATGAAAAGATGGCCTTTGAATTTTCATTTGCCGCTGTTTGATTCTCAGTATTTTTTAAAATCATTGTTTATATTATTATTTCACTCTCGCTTATTTATTTTATAATAAATTCATATACAAATCTAATAAAGGAGATTCAGCGCAACCATTCAGAATGAAATTATTTTCATACGGGCACGTTTCATTCGAACTACGCGAACCAATCAAAATGCAAACATTGCAATTTTTTTTCAATACCTATAGAATAATATCCATGGAATCGAGGGAGAGCAAATATTTGCATATTGTGTAACACACTGCTACACATTTATATGTTATTCTTATTGAAATGATACACATATTTCTATTTTCATTTGCGGAGTAAATGTTTTCATCCTCTTTCCGAGTTAAAAGATGTGGTTTAATCCCTGGGGGATGTGAATTGAAACAAAAAGAAAACAACAAAGGCTTATACGTGTATTTTTGTCGCAAAATTGTTTCACGATATTCATATATTTTACATGCCGACATTTTTCGGCCATACACAGTCCCGTGCATGGAGGAAGTGATTACAGATGAGTTCTGACCTGAATATGAAAGAAACCCATTACAGAAAAAAATACATCCGTTCTCTAAGAGTCGTTTTAGGTCACGCCGTTATTATAGCCGGTAAATATGGCTTAAAACTCTATATACGCTACCAACATATATTTTTTTTTAAATAAATATATAATCCAACATGTTAATATGGCGTAATAACATTGAATTTTTATTCAATTCTATCGTTTACTTGAATCCATATGCATTCAGATGCAAGTGTACGGATGAAAATTGGATTTTCCATTTCAGTGGAGACATCTCCGTTCGGATAATGGATTCCAAGAAAATAGTACCGCTGCATACTTTCCGATTCTAACAATATTGCGGTTAAATAATGATGCTTATTTAAAATACAAACTCTCGAGAGATAAATTTGACGCAATAATATAGGGATTATGAAAATTAAAGCTGAATTTAATGAACATGATACGGAATATAAAGCAGGGATTAACTTAAGCACTACTTTAAGTTTATAATTATCTGAAATGATACTCAAAAATTAACTTAATTCTATCGTACAAGTAACAGAGATAATTACTTAATACTCTGATAAGAAAACAGTGATTAAACGATGAATATAAAGGCGTGATTTTACGGATTTTCAGTACATATCTCAATACATATTGATAATTTTAAATCCCGTGGACCACTTATATCATTTTTTAAGTGTTAAATATATTTAGAAATAAGAGATTAATTAACATATTAAATGCTACTTTGTTAATAAGATAAAACTAATAATAGTAATTTAATTATATAGAAGCTTTACTGATAAACATGATAATTAAATAATGGTTTTAATAGCTTTGACAGTTTATTTATTTATTTATTTATTTATTAGACAATGCGTGATTGAAGTTAAAAGGCTTTTCTACATAAATAAGTTATGGAGGATTGAATAATAATTTTCATCGCATTTTCACTAAGTTAATTTAATAGATATGCAAAAATTAAGGTCCTGTCGATAGACGTTAGGTCGATAAGGCTTTCTTTCAGATGTATGCTTAAATTACTATCCCGAATATTTCCTGCAAACGGATCTATTTTCCAAGTATTACCATGTCAGGGATCTTTAATATCAGCGTAATAAAAGGATTCTGTGAGTGATTCCAAGTGATTTTGAACTTGGGTTACCACTTTCTAGTAAACATCATTTTTCTTTATTTATTCATCAAAATTTGAAAACATTTGCAGATCGTCTTCAACCAAACGTGTTTTCCACAGTAATATTTTTTATTGAAACGCATCCATTTTACTACATAGTGTGAACACGTTCTTTAGTTGTCATTAGAAGGATATTTTTGGTTCATTAAACAGGGAAAAATACCTGCCAGATATGCAAGCTTTGCTAGCTATCCTTTGTCGGACAAGAAATTTCTAATTTCGGATTAACTTGTTGATGGAAAAATAATTTAACTTTTTCCCGCAATATAATCAATGTTTTAGCCCCTCGATAGCCATCTCCCTTCAGCATAATGAAAAATATCGGTATACTCAAAACCCATTTCTTTGCATAATGCATCAAATTTTCCAGAAATGAGCGCTTTGTGCCAAATTTTCTTAATAATTTCAATGACATTTGATAAAACTTCGTGAAGTTCTAGTAACATTTTCTTTCAGACTCATTGTTGAACAACAATGATTTCGGCCTAGACACTCTACAGCAGGGGTAAGCAACCTTTTTTTACGACGGACCAGCTATAAATTTAAAAATGTTGTATAGGCCTCAGTTAAGAAACTTATGATAATACAATCACTGAGTGTTGAACTTCTTTATTAACAAAATATACCTAGTATAATATAAATAAATACAGAAATAAAGCACTTATTAATATGAATCCTAGCATTTCAAGTCAAGATATTGAGAAAATCTTGACAAAAAAATGATTATATTTCTGTGTAATCGGAATCATGTTATTGGATACCGTGTTATAACCAATCGCGTCGTCCGAATGGGGTATATTTATGAGGGGAAATAGATCCAAGCATTTCAAGTCAAGATAAATAGTTATTGGTGATATGCTTCATAATTTAGTCGATATTTTGGATTTTTAAACTAATCAATATGACACATACATGGCACGCACACTTGACAATGTCCTACCGCACACTGATAGACGACCGCCAAATTCTCGTGGCACGTGTCACTAGTATACGTTTCGCTCGCGTTTGGCACATCGTTACGGATGCGAGCGAGAAAAAACATCGCGCGTGTAGCTACAGAAGCGAATATTGTTGTTTTTATTTTTTTTCGCAATTGCGCAGAATAAAGTCATAGAGTATCCAAAATATTTATACTAATATAAATTGTTTGGAATATGTAAGATTTATATTAAAAGAATTATTCGAGAAAAATCAAAAACTAAGAGGGTCCAGGTCTATGTTATCTATAGCGACTTTGAAAAGGCGGATGATAGGGTCGACCACACTAGAACCATTTCTAAATTAGATAGATTCGGATTTTCGGAACGTCTCTTACAATTTTTCTCCACTTAATTTTAAGGGAGAAGAAACAGTCATGTCATGTATCTACGATGCAGCTTCTGGAATCCCAGAGGGTTCTAATTTGGGACCATTATTATTCGTTTTATTTATAAACGCCATACAGCATGTCTTTTGTTGTAATTTCTGACTCTTTGCAGATGACTTAAAACTACTTAAGTCAGTTTCCTTGATCGACGATGTCTTTTCGCTGCAGTTTAACATAAATTCTTTGCTCGAATTGGAATCTACTAATCGTCTTCAGCTTAGTGTTGGAAAATGTCAGGAAATGACATTTGATTAAATGCTTGGAAACCTTTCGCATCCCAGGCTGTTGTCAATCAAAGATCTTGTAGTTCTGTTTGACTCTTTATTTAGATTCAATTCACTTGTATACGTTGTATGTAATAGAGCTTCAAGAATGTTAGGCTTTGTCTTGAGAAATTCTCATTATATACATAGCACCTTAATAATAAGGTTGCTATACGATACATTGGTTCGGAGTTCACGGCGCCATATCATGCTTCGAATATCCTCAGGCTAGAGAAAATCCAGAAGAAATCCTTAAGATATCTCAGCATAAGGGAATTAGGATTTTAACCGAGCTTATACCCCAGTGCATGGATTAAGGGTTGTTTGGGGTATATAACTCTCGAGAAAAGAAGGTCAATATACTTGGCAAAGCACTTCTTCAAAGCTGTTGGTTGTTGCAGTACATTATCACATTGTACTGTGCGAGTTGCCCTTATGAGCTATGTTTTACTTTTTTTACTATTTTGTATGTATATGTTTGTTATGCGTGGTTGGTGAGTTGGATCACTCTGTAATGCTAACCACACATTGTCTTTAAATAAATGAATAAATAATTGATCTAAAAAAAAAAATAAGAGATCTAATTTGATTTATACATGTTATTATAATATGGGATTTTCTCAGGATTCGGTATTGATTTAATAGTAGATGCAACGACACTGTAGCATTTTTAGTGATGAGATTACTTCTACACAATTAGAACATCGTACAGAATTTGAATAAAGATATATCGCCGTTTTATACGCCCAACGGTCTTAAACTAATCCCAAAACTCTGGGATAGCAACCCTTTACTTTTTCTTGTTCCATGACATGTGCCGATTAAGCCTTGCTATTTGATAAATCTTAAACTATGCGGCTCTCCTGTTGTACGTAGCAGTGCTGAATTTTGAAGCGTATTATTTCAAACACTTCGAGAGCTAGGATCTGTCTGAAAGCCAATCCTTTGGGTTAATGTTTACTAAGAGAATATGTTGTCACGCGTGCTCTCGCTCGACCAAAGGAAATCGATTCATCACCTTTCCTCTGACGTTACATTATTTTTTTTATTTTTTTTAAGGAGAAGTAAGATTGTTTTAGATAGTGGATTCTATGGCAAAGCACTTCTTCGGGCTGTTGGTTGGCGCAGTACATAACTCCCTTGTACTGTGCGAGTTGGCCTTATAGGCGCCACCTAACTACCATCGAGCTCGTCGTTGAGGACAGGTACTCTCAGAAACTCTCCGGTATCCAGAGCTATTACTCTACTCAACCACTTGGCTAATCATGTTCATATTTACGATGTACATATGTGATGTAAATACGATGTATATACATTATTTTTATTATATACTTTGTTATTTTTTATGCGAGTTCCTTGTTATTGTACTATTTATATGTCTTTGTCTTTTAATAAGAAATGAATAAATAATACAGAATGTGGAAAAATGTCTGGGTAGCCAACCTTCTTTAATTTTACACCAATTCCTGAATGAGATCTATATTTGAAGCACCTTCTATGCATATCCCATTACATTTTTTACATTAAATTTCGTGTTTCAGGATATAATTAAGCGAACAAAATAGTAATTTATATAACTCTTCTTCACACTCAACCCGCACAAAACAGATAAGTACTTTTTTTGTAATGTCAGTAGTTTTTCACCATTTTTATTATCGTTTTTAAATGTCTTCGGCCATGTCTTCGATTCTACGCTTGTTAGTATTTATATATTTATTTTCTATGTTAATTTTTCATGCACTGTCTTAAAATATTCTAGCTGTTTTTTTTTTCGATTAATCTGGGTGTTTTGGCTATCAGTATCTTTAAGCTTTGAAGATTTCAATGCACCATTAAATAAGCTTTCAGAATATACAACACAGAGAGGCTCTTCAATGAATTTAAATTTTAAATGATTTTTTTGATTTTTCTTCTCTTCGCCCCACCTAACATGTCCTACGAGATTATGATGATTTTAAGCATCTTGAATCGTTCATCCTTGCAAATCACTTATTTTTCCGAAATTTGTTTTGCTGTGGATTAAAAATGCTCGGTGACCAAAGAGAGCTTTCATTCATATTTGTGAGGTTTTAATTTGATTGATTTTGAATTTTATTTACAATAAAATAGCTGAGATAAAACCAATGAATATTCTATTATGTCTACATAAATAATTATTTTTGATTAGATATGGTTTGGTTCAAAAAATAATTAAAAATAATTTCGCGGCGATTCAATTAATCAAGTTTTTCATTGAACATGTTGCCAATACAGTTTGTGTAACCGCGGGATAATTTTCCACCTGCTAAGGACGTGTACGAATCCCGAAGGCTTAGCCAAGCTAGTTTCCAACAAATAATTATTTACTGGAATTATTCATCGGGGAGTATTCACTTAATTACAGGATAAAATATTCAATGGGGCCTAGCGTGTAACATATACACGCCGGTAATTAACTGTCGAAATTAATCATAGACCCATTTTTGGGGCTAATTGTCACGTGACCCATATCCAATTTTTAGTGTGTTAATTTAACCATTTTTGGTGTCAATGTTAATTAGCTTTTGATGCGGAGCTGTCTCGGTTTTAATCATTGCGTTAAACGAAGGCCGATGTTGTGTTCCAGGAAAATGTAATGCGTAACGTTTTAGTGAACGCTTGTTTGAGTACTCCTTATGCCATTTAATTCGCAATAAAAAAAATAATAAACACGAATTGTTGAAGCGGCTGATGGCCCACATTCCTGGGCCGAATCCCATCGCTGTTTGAAGTACAAAAACAAACTAATAAATCTAAAGGGCGCTCGATATAACGTCTTCATTGCGGATATTAAGGCAGGTCTGGCCAAAGAAAAATCGCAGTCCATTCGGCGGCGACTCCATGTGCGAGCGAAAGCCATTAAATGAACAAAGGACCGAATGCAAATCATCTCTTTGAAGCTTGGGTGGAAGGGGTCCGGGGTGGAATTTTTATTTCGATATTTTTTTCGATTTAATTGGGTCGCATCGCTGAATGCTTTTTGCTGCACGCGTCATTTGCGCGATGCAAAAATCTGTCGGTAAACATTGTCACTGTAGCGGGATTAGTCGTCGGAGCGACAGCTGTGAATAAAAATTGCGCATCGATAATATTTTCCGGAATTTTCGATCGACGTATAATTGAATTTACTTTATTCCATTAAAAAAATGTATACCTAAGCATTATATGTTATGGCTTGTAGGTAACATACAGATTATATTTTTAGTATCATTTTAAAGCTCTATTTTTACACTTACCGTTTTTACATTTTTTTTATATTCTTTTCCGTAGTAGAAAAAATGAGAAATCTGAGATTAAAGAGACACATTTGCGGTATTTCATGCTGTTTAATAAGGGATTAAAGCCTAAAGAAGCTACACAGACCATCTGCAATATTTACGGAGACTTTTGAAATTGCGAAAGTGCTTTAGATAGTTTAAAAGTTCAAAAGTTGTGATAGGGAGTTAAAGAACAAACCAAAAACAGGAAGACCCTTCAAAATCGACGATGACGCTCAAATTCATTGGTGGAAGCTGATCCGCGTAAAACAGTAAAGGAATTGTTACATGACCTTGGTTGACCAATGACATCTGTTCAAGATCATTTGAAAAGGTTAGGGAAAAAACAGGCAAGGAAACCCCACAATCTCTCCTGAACAGCCAGGAGCAACGCGTAGAAATCTGTGCATCTTTATTGTCCAGACACGAAACAGATCCATTTCCAAAAAGAATTATTACTGGGGATGAGAAATGGGACCTTTACAGTAATGTCACAAGAAAAAAACAATGGGTATCTCCAAAACAGGTACCTATGCCTACTCCTCGGCCAACATTATCATTGAAAAAAGTTTTGTTATGTGTTTGGTGGGATATTTCGAGTATAATTCATTATGAATTATTAAAACTTCAGACAGTTACGGCAGAATTATACTGTGCCCAATTAGAAAGATTAAAAGTGAGCGATCTGTTCTGTTTAACAACACAGGAGAATTTTACAGCATGATAATGCAAGACTTCATCCAGGACAAAATCAGAGAACTAGATTTGGAACTTCTGCCACATCCATTGTACTCACCTGATATAGCACCTTCCGACTATCATTTATTCAAGTCAATGGAACATTCACTTCGTGATAAAAAAAATGCAAATATTGAACTGGTGAAAAATCACCTGGATTCATATTTTAACAATAAACCGCCAGAGTTTTACGATAACGGAATTAAAAAGTTGGCTATGTTATGGAGGAAGATCATTGACAATGAGGGAAATCATATAACAGAGTAATATTATGAGTTCTTTTCTTAAATATTTTTTTTTGCAGTTAAAAAATGACATTTCTTTCCGTTTTATCTAATATTATCATAATATTATCGTAATAATAAAATATATATTAAATATTGTAAATAAAATAGACATTAAATTAAATTTCCACTGAAAGCTCTATGCCATAATTTTATATGTAACGTTTAAATTTGTTACCTACAAGCCATAACAATGGTTAATACACCGGAAATTAATTATTATTGAAGATAAAAGCCTAATACTTAATTTGTCTTTCATTAATTTGTTAAATAAATAGATGGGATAGGAGGTTGATTGTATTAATAAATAATCAACGGATGTTTTTTTGTTAGATTAGCTAATATTGGACATTTCAAATTACCATATAAAATATTGCAGCTTCAAACTCTGACAACATCCTCCGTATAAACTTAATGTTGAATCCTACGAATGTGCCTTTTCCATGTTTAGATATATGTTGTCTCAAATTATTAACACAATCTGTATACGATTACAGTTTGAAGAGAAGATCCATATCTCTAAGGCGAGGGCCTTATTCAGGCGTTTTTTTAAAAAAAAAGGTCCTTTTTAGACGCCTTTCTATATTTGAGATTTCTTCTCTTAGTTACGATGCCCGTTGGTCAATATAATTTTTTAGTCTAGCTGTATTTAATTATGTAGGACTTGATTTGTTCTATCACAGAGTGGACTTTAAAACCATTTCTGATTATCTCGTTAGGCACAAACCAAGGTCCACCCATAATCATGCTTAGGTTTTGGATATGAAGCTATCTCTTACCTTTATATTCAAAGATTTTGCTGTCTCAGATTTTAATACCACATGTCCAGTCGGCCATAATATATTAAGGGATAATTCTGTGTGTGATCCAATGCGCCAGTGTAGTTTTCTAAATGTTATCCCTAATTGCTTTTTCTTACTCATTATACGTTTGACGATCTAAGCATATTTACAGGTGTTTGACTAAGTTTACCTAGAAAAATAGCTCAACAATCAATACAAACATATGTTTATTTAAGCTATAAGGACCGACTTGTTTTGATTTGGTATAATTTTCCACATTTTTGGCCAACGATGAATAATTATCAGACTTTCTGAAAGCATTTCGGTGGCTTTGTCAGGATCCTCGTGTGATTCCAAGATCTCCATGTAGTCTGCATAGGTAGCAATCAGGACGTTTTCGGTATGAGGCATATCAGCAGTATCTTCCAAATAAAGGGTTTGACCAATTGTCCTGCCCTGTGTTACTCCTGAGTTTAACCGATACGAAACGGTTCTATCTCCATTTGATTGACACGAAAATTTTAAAATTATATAAAAATATAGAGAAGATTTTTCTTGATTTTCTGCAACAGTCTGTCAGACTCTATCGAAGGCTTGAGTTATATCAAGGAATGACGCAAAACAATACCTTTTACTTCCAGGTCGTTGTGTATTTTTACAATAATTCTGTGAATTTATTCGACATTGTTTAATGGCTCTTTCGAAAACCGATTTGATGCTCTGAAAGAATTTTATTTTTAATAATAATAACAGTTTTTCAATGAAAATGTCTGTAGGACATTTTCGGGATCTTTGCTAATTTTACTAATCATTTGTTTCTCAGTTACTTTCCATTGATCCCGATGTATCTTAATCTGAGTACAGCGATTAATATATTAGTTAATATATTATACTTTCCTGGAGCCTTTTTAGATTCAGGTATTTTTTAATATCATTTTTACCCGATTTAATCAGAAATAACTTATTTCTAGGCTCGATTGGTAAAATACTTCAAGAAACTTAAATGTCTTTGCATCATCTGCTTAATTTGTGTAACATCATGTGGTGTAAAGACCGTTTTCAGTTTTCAGATGTTTAAAAAAGACTCTGGCTTTATTTAGCATTTCTTGGCCAAGCTCCATCAGAATCTTTTAATGGTGTTTTATTTTGCTGCGATTATTTTACTTTTTTAGTAGCCTTCTGAAGTTAGTTGTCCGTTGATTCGGTAGCAGTCAAGTTTTCCAGAAAATTCTGAATATTAATGTTTTTTGTTCATTCAATGCTATTTTTATTTCCTAGATCTATTTAGCTCGATATTTTCCAATGTAGAAATTTTTATTTTCCAGCACTTTATAAAGCTCTTTTGGGGAATTAATTTTTTAATGTGTGTCGGACAGTCATTTCAGACAGATTATATTTCGATCTGAGCTAGATTAAAGAATTCTGTCTCCCTTAAACCAAAGCCTTCCACTTTTTCTTTAAGATGATCACTAGAAGAAATCTCCTCTAACTTCTGGATAATGTACTCAACGTATTATATCTTCAGCTTTTAACCATATCGAAAAGCTTTAATATTTTTTAATAATATATTTTCTCTAAGCTCGTACAAATTATAATTGTTTTAAATTGTTAAATGATTAAACTTAAATTGTTTCAAGATAGTTATGCGTTTATCACATATGGTATATGTATAGTAAAGAGCTTTATTTTATTTTTATATTTTATTTTAGAGATAAACCTCCTTGCTATGCTTTAAACATTAAATGTTGACTCTCTACCCGTAAACGAGACGTTGATCCGCACTGACAACAAGAGATCCGAGACAAAGCGCGCTCCCGAAATGTCTATCCCTGTAAATCATTAGAGACAAAACGTCTAAATTAATAATTAATTAAACGTAATGAGTCTCGTTGGCTTTCTTGTGCATCCCCAGAAAATCTCCTATGGCGGCGTGTTTACTTTAGCGGGCACGTGCTTCCGCAGCACGTATGCGGATGACAAAGTATTTCCAAGTAGGACGTGAGGACACGGCCATAATAGCGCAACTGGATAATTCTATTGAACCGTGAAAAAGCGCATATTATCACGTGCCATTGTGTGCTGATCTTTGGGACACAGCGCCTCAGTCATTATCCGCCGGAAGTGTTAGAAAGTGAAGCGGATCTCTATGGATCATCCATGGCGACCCGATGCAACTAACTTGATTGACTTATATCATAAAAAATGCTAATGCTGATTTGTTGTATTATTACCTTTGAATATAATTCCATCTTTTGTAGGATTGTAGGGTACGCAGCTGGAAGCTGGGCTGTGTCCTTCCCTTCTTAATCTTACTAGCGCTTATCGCACATCTTTGACGGTTTCAGTCTTAATTATTGCTGGCGTCCTTCAGCTTGAGCTTGAAATCAAGCTGAGGGCCTTCAGTTTTTGCTTGAAAAAAACAGTCCCGTTATCGTCGACGCCACTACAATTTGCCCACTCGATGGCGAATCTTTGGCAACTCTAAAATCACGCGTCCGCAAATCTGCTCTTGATCAGTGGCAGGAGAGGTGGGATTCCTCCCCCGAAGGTCGAACTACCTATCTCTTATTTCGGGATATCAGATCCAGGCTTAACCCTTTAATCGCCAAGCCAAATATATGGATTTTAACCGTACGCCGTATAAACTTAAAACAAATAAACTGAAACGGCTAAACATATCGACATTCTAACAATCACATTGCCTTCA
>JAGXCT010033367.1:0-23149 GCA_022495035.1 Philopotamus ludificatus | reverse complement strand
TTTTTACCAAAAAATTGCTTGGGATTCTTCGCATATTCTATGCAAAAAAGGCTGGTAAATAATAATTCCAGTGGCAGCTAGTGATTAAAATATTTGGGGGTGCTGCATAAGATTAAATAATTAAACAAAATATTTTTTAAAAGTGACTCAGTATGGACGACGCGGGACTACTCAGAGTCGCAGCGCAATACGGCGCTTAGCGACAAACACCCCCCACCCCGCTGCCGCCCCGCATCCATCCAATACACAACGCTGGTAGAGCTAACGAGCAGACAACGTTCTTGCTCTATATCTATATACGACGAGCCGCCCCTTAATAATTTTATTTTTTCTATGTTTTATATATTTTTTTAAATCAGCTGTTGAAAATGATCCAAACTCCGTTATTTAAAAATATTTTAGACTGATTTGCAAGCCGTAAAATCCATTACTGTCCTTATATGACCTCTTTTAGGGAGTCCAACAGGCCAAAGTTCTATAAAAAGATGCCTAAACATTTAAAGACGTTATAATTTATTGGCTCCTTGGACATTTAAAAGCTAAACGCTTTTCATATTATTTAATGATGAGGGAGTTTTCTGTCTCCTGAATTTTAAACAGTCCTAATCTAGTATAATTGGGCTTTCATCTATTTGATTCAAATTTCTTGGCATTGACATTTTGACACTTTATGTATTTTTTTTTCTTTATATATTTTCATAATAGCTATTGATCCCTAATTTATAAAGTAGTATTTTTTTTATAGTAATATTGTATTATTTTATGGAGCAGTGCCTCGTGTCTAAAACATTTAGGGATGATGCGAAAGATTAAAAATTAAAAAAATATATATTTCCAAAGTGACTCAACAAAAGTATGGACGGCGCTGGACTGCTCTGAGTCGCAGCGCAACACAGCGAGACGAGAATTCTCCCCCCCCCCTAACCTGCTGCCGCCCCGCATCCATCCAATACACAACGAGCAGACAGCGCTCTTGCTCTACACAGCGTGACATATATAAAATATATCAATAGTCACGTATATATTAATATATTTTGACGAGCCGTCTCTTATTATATGTAAATAATTTAGTTACTTATCGAAACTATTTTAACATTGAGATAAATCTGTAAATTCAATGTAATTTATGGCCAAGATTTTAATACATAACAGATCTAGACTTGGTACAGCACGATACTATTACATCACAGTTGGTTTTAGAAAAAACACTGATAAAAATAATTAACATACATGTTTTACATATAAAGCTTATTATATTCGTCGAATATTCAAGAAAATATTTTATGACATAAATCTAGATGAGAATTTAACAGTCCTACGAGCTTGGAAAAAAATTATATTCGAAATTGTGTAGAAAATATTTCTACATCTGTCAAATAAATTAAACAATCTACTCTTAATGCTTGCGGAAAAAAGTTGTTGCCAAAAAAAGTCATTTTTTTTATCACGAATAGGAGATAGATATATTAAGAGACAATTCATAATTATCGTGATATCAATAGAGAGGATAGAGGATTTTATAACAAATTATAACGTTTTTTTTAAAGGAATCATGCAGTTTTTAGAAGTTAAATCCAAAAATACTCGATTGTCTTTCGATCTTAAAAACCTAAGGTCTAATATGATTGTTATAACCAGTGGTGGCTCGTGGATAAAATATTTGGGGGTGCTGCAGAAGATTTATAAATAATAAAAATAATATTTCAAGTACAAAAGTGATTTAGTATGGAAGGCGCGGAACTGCTCCGAGTCGCAGCGCAATACAGCGCTTAGCGACGATACCCTCTACCCCACTACCATCCCGCATCCATCCAATACGTGACGCTGGTAGTGCTGAAGAGCAGAGTATTCATATACATAATACTTAATCAATATATTATTAATATATAAAAATATATGTTTCCTCAATTTGCTTGGGAGCCACACCAATAATATTTTAAATAAATATTTAAACGAATCGTATTATACGATTTTGACGATTTTAATTTATGAATAAGTACCTATTGTGCTTCAGACTCTTTTAAAAAACAATTCAGATAATATTATATTTATCTTTTTCTAAGAGTTCATGGAAATATGATTTACGGCCAGAATAAAGACAGTAATTCGCTTACACTTGCGTTTATTTCTTTAAATAATTTAATTTTTTATTCGTTAAGTGGTTCGCGACAATAACAGGGAGTGGGAAAACTCCGTTCCGAACATATCCCCGGGAATTTAATATTATTTCCATTCGGCGAGAGGACTATTTCGGAGGTTATTGTTGTGTCGTCGCACGGATTCGGCAAGAGCAGCAAATCCGGCACTTAGACCGTTTCGTAGCGGGCATACCCATTTATTTTTAAAGCAACTGCGCAGACTTCCAGTCGATGGGAACAGATAAAGATTTGGCCAGGGCTCGGATTTTCCGGCCCTTTGTCCCATCCCCCCCGCTCTGCTAAATGCGTCTCGAAAGTTACGACCGTAATATATTCATACACTTAATTCCCTTTCCTGGATGAAGTTCACCGAGTGAAGTCTCGGCAATAATTTGCTCCTTTTTTGGAGCAATAAAGATGGTGGAGAGCTTTTGTCTGCAGATCCTGGACGGCCAAGGAAAGCCCCGCGGGGGAAACGGGCTGAGGGGAGGGCTTCCTTAATTAGCGTAGACTTGGGGAGTATGACACGTTTTGTCTTATCACTCTTTACGAGTCCCGGGATTTTTTTTTCGGCGAGGGTGGGGTCGAATGTTCAACCGCAATTGCGGCAACACAATAAGGGTGGTTTTCGAGGGTGGAAGAAGCAAGCGGAAGGTGACAGTTTTTTTCTCTCGCAGCAGGACCATTATTGTGTCGTACCCTTTCTGTCCCCGCTGTAGGTGAAAAGAACAAACGCTGTTATTGTAATATGCAACGAAAAGCAGCGGGGGAGAGGTTTTCGGGGAGTAAGGGGTTAGGGAATAATAACACGTGAAATGTTTTTACATACGCGCCTCCGGAAAGTGAGGATAAATCTAGCAGAACAAAAAGGATTCAAATCCTGGGGACCCATTGTATCGCGGCCACGTTTTTGCGCCAGATACACTTTTAAAATAAATTCGGCAATTCAGCGGATGGGGTGTGGGGGAGTCTGCGACAATTCAGTGATAAATCAATTTACCTGATGATTTATTTTTTTTATGTATGTACATATATTTTGTTGAATGGGTGTAACGGCGGAAGAAGTATATACAAAGTATAAAAAAATATATATCCCGAAAAGATCTGACTTTATCTCCCTAATTTTTGTCTAATTGTGACAAACAAACATATATAGTCATATTTATATTAGGGGAACCCATAAGTAATATCGTTTTTTCGTTGCGCCATCTTCAAAATAATCTCCTTCAGTCTGTCAGGCAGTAAGGAGTTTCTCTTGCGTAGCGGCTACCTGCTCGTGGTCTTTAGGCAAAAAAACGGTTTCTTTATCCTTCTGACGACAATGGGATAGACGTGTCCGTCGGAACAACATCTTCGGAGCTGTATAAGGTTACGAAGGATATTTACGAGATTTACGGTGACATATTGGATGTCAGGAAATACCAACGATGGTTCAAAAAAATTAAATCTAGTGGTTTGTGTTTGGAAAACGTGCCTCGAAAAGGACGACCCGATGCTGACCATTGAAAAATTATCGGAAGAGGTCGGTACATCCTGGTCCAGTACTCAGAGGATTCTAAAGAAGTTGGGAAAGATTAAAAAACAAGGTGTTTGGGTCCCATTCACATTCACGCGCGATCTCATGTTGCGAAATTGACGTGTGAAAAAAATCAGGATCTTGGATGGGTCACCATTTTGCATCCTCCATACTGGCCGGATCTCGCACCATCTGATTTTTACTTATTTCGTTCTATGAAACATTTTCTAAGGGATCAAAATTTCAAATCCTTAGAAAAGGTGAATACAGCCCTTTCAGGCTATTTTCAGTCAAAATCTGTAAAGTTTTACAAGAAGGGCATGGATGATTTAAAGGAATGGTGGCAGAATGTTATAGATAATATGGGTAATTATTTTGTATAATAAAAGTTAAATAACGTATATGAAAAATTGTTTTGAATTTTATTGAAAAAAAACGACATTGCTTATGGGTACCCCTAATATTTAAATTAAAATGAATCTATTATTTTGCAGAATACAAGGTATTTATTCAAGCAATACACCGCGCTCATCGAGGGATAGGTTTACATGTTAACATATGTTTGAATGTGATATTTTGCTTGTGGAGTAGTGGGAGGGGAAAAGTTAGATACCACATTTCTGCACAAAACGAAAACAGGGAAGACACCCCACCCCGGGAACCGATAGCATAAATCAGTAATTAGCTCATAATTTTATTAAAGTAATCAAGTATATAGTATTATATAAATAAACAGGTATATAAGATATTCACTCCGGAATTATTAGATCTCGTCATTATATGAAAAAGGGAAGGCACCTAAGTTAGAAGAATATATTTCTACTCTCAATATTTTGTTGAAGCATTGCAATACTTGCACTTGTTAATAAGTAGGTCAACCGCAATTTATTTAAGTTAGTAACGAATTCATTGAATTCTTTATAAAAATGAACGTTGGAGTTAATTAATTTAACGCCATATATTCTTTTTTAAATTAATAATTATAAAAAAAAATATTTAAAAATTCAATTCAACTGAAATAATATTAAAAATTAACCAGTGTCGTAGTTTGACACTGGGGGGAATATATGTGTACCTCATCACCTTTAGAATCTTTATGGAAGTTTTATATAGGCGAATGATGTTTTGGAATATTTCTGTTATGCCATCCATCCATCGTAGTCAAATAAATAAATAAAATACGGTGAAATCCTGATTTTAGGTTTTTAAAGGGACGTAGATGGGGGTTGTAAATAATTTAAATAAATATTTTTTCATTGGGAAAGTCATGCTAGAGATTACATGAGATCATATATTTTTTGTACGTCGTCATTGCACGTAGTATAGATTTTAAGGCTACCTATATATAGATGGCCCTCGACTTTCGCACAATTTGCTATTACGCACATTTTAAAGATAATTTAAAGATTTATGTCGATAACGTCTTGTTGTTAATTGTTCGATTCATTTGAATAACTTTTGGTTGTTGTCAAAAAATCATGGATTGATGATATGCTTCAAAACAATGCCCCTTGGAGTTTTTGAATTATTTAAGCTAAAGCTCTTAGTTTGCAATGTAGACGAGGCGGTATAGATAAAACCGATTTTAATTATTTTTTAGAAAATTTATGATGTTTTTTTGACATTTCTCTACTTTTGAACAATCAACAATCGCACACATTAAATAATTAATTACGTGCGAAAGTCGAGGGCCGGCTGTACCTCATAGCATCTTGCGTTAGAATTGAATGAATCGAGTTGACCTCATCTTCAAGGTCAAAATCCATTTAAAGATCCATCAAAAGTCAGGATCCACATATTATTAGAAGTTCGTTTCCAGCCATTTGTATTATTAACACATTATATTTTATTTTTTTGTTCTTTATTGAAAAGGCTTAACGAGAATTTTTTTAATTGTTAATTTTATTGATTTTTTCAGATTTCCGTTCAATTTAATTAAAGTTCACTAATAGAGTTTGCAGGTAAAAAAGCGGACATTATTTTCTCTTTTAAGAAATGCGTCAACCGAAAGGGGTCTCTCAGATACCCCAAGGATTTTAAGTAAATGGATTATTCTAAGAATAAAAATAGTTATTCATGATACACTTCATAGTCGATATATTGGATTTTTAATTAATCAACATGACGCGAACTCTCGCAGCACGTGTCACTTGCACTCGGCAAATCGTACCGGATGCGAGCGAAAAAAAAATCGCGCACGTGGCTAATATTAATAAAAATCAATGATTATTTATTATATTTATTCTTTGGACTTTTTTAGACAAACACAAAAAAATTGTGACCTGTAGGATTTATATTAAAAGTTATATTTTATATCTATTTTTTTTTTCATATTTACACGGATGAACGATTTATTAAATATATTATCATAATATTTTAAAGAATAATAGTATTGTACTATGATACAAAGATGAAGGAACATTATTTTAATCGAATATAAAATAACAAGTATATTAAGTTGTGTAAGATTAAAAAAATATTTTAAAACAAGTTTCCAGAGATAAAAATGAATAATTGTTTAGTTTTAAATAAAATTATATACCTTTGCAAGATAAAGATATTATAACGTAAATAAACATAATAAATAATAAAGTGAAAGAGAAATAACCTTCAGAATAAACAAGGCATCTCGGAGCTTTTCTCAAGCCTAATAGAATTTCAGTACACGAAATAAAAATAGTCATATTAATAAAATGATTACACGATTATTACTATATAATTGTTTTAATAAGATTAAATACAAAAAAGTGCCAGTATTAGTTTGATATCATTCCGTAAAAATCCGGTAAGCGTTCCGGATTTGGCTCAAAGCCCTGTTTATCGAAGATCCGCTCTCGGTTTCCGCGTTCCGAACCACCCTGTATCTTAGCCCGAGTTTAAAAATGTACGACAATCAATCTTACAAGAGCCTTTTTATTTGCTTAATTTCGCCTAATCCCTATTTCAGGACCAGCTTCCGAACAACGTAATCTAGCCAACAAAGATGGTGCCCATAATAAAAATTTCAATTAGTTTCCTCTACGATGTACTCTGAGAGATGTGGAGCAGTGGCTCATAGGGAGCACACATACACACGCATACTTCCATCTTGATCCCTGGCGATATATCAACTTTGGGTCACGGTTGCAACCTCCTAATCCCCCTTATCCTACCTCGGGTTTGAACTCTGTTAATATGTGGCAAAGCCCTGGAGTACGAGAGCATAATAACCAGGGCTTTATACGATTTTCATCGAGATATTAAGGGCTGTGCTTGATAACGTTCTGCGGGGTGACCCTTATAAATTGAACGAGCAACTAATTCAATTGATTCGATTTTTAGTATCACGGTTGCAGGATTCAGGACGGGACATTATTTCAGGAAAAGGACAGAGAGAGAGACCCAGTCGACCGTGACGGCAATGTGAGAGAAATTATCCCGTGGGAAGACGATCGAATACGGTCACCCCGTTTTTTTCAGCAATGAAATAAAAATATGTACAGATTCGAGTGTTGCTGAAAAAGAAAACATAAGGAAACCATCAATCGCAATAAATAATTATTTTTCAGGACTTGTACACAGTAATTGTTTTTGGATGCTTCTTTTAAGTGGAAGTCGAGCGCCCTTTTCGAAAGATTTATTATGAAGGCATAGACGGAAGAAATAAAAAGCAGAAGAAGAGCGAAGAATTGTGGATAGCACATTTTAGTAGAGGATTTTCCGGACCCTCCTCTTGACGTTATTCGGGACACGGCACTCTCATTTGTATCGAGGGGGGGTGGGACTGGATAACGAAGTGGGACGAGTGAGGGACCACTGACCCACCCCTCCGACTCTCGTACAAATCAATTAAATGACTGGACCAAAAAAGGTTGGCCGCCAATGAATACGCCAATTATTGTCCTCGGTCGAACGCTTCCCTAACGAATACGTTCTGATTCGTTCGCCGAAAATATATAATTATTTAATTAATGTATTAAAATATTCTAATCCGTACCTGGAAAATTTTAATTAAAATATTATGATTACGTTGTGTACACGGAATGTTTAATTAAAATTTATGTAAATCAAGTCGGGTGCAAATTACTCTATATTATTATTTTTCAGAAATAACAAATAATATTTATTTATTGAAATTGAATTGCAAAAAAATAAGGAACTTATTTTAGGAATATTTTTATTATAATAAATAATATTAGCATTGAAAAAGAAAAGAAATAATAGAATTGTATATTTATTTTAATAAAGTATACAAATCATAATCTTTATTCCACACAGGTTTATAAAGTCGATTCATCCTAATCTTTAATATACTTAACTGAAAAAAATCGGGTAACAATAAATCAAAATAGATGTTGTTGTTCATAGGACTTCTCGGATTATTGAATTTATCCAGTTTTTTTTATAGTTTCTAAATAAAACAAAACATAATCTGATAGATGAAGTCATGCATATTAAGTTTTCGTACAATAAAAAATTAAGCCTTCAATTTTAGATAAATAAAAAAGCCCTTATTTTTACATGATATAGAACATGGAATAAATAACATGTTTTTTATTTAAACTATTCCTTTGTTATTTTTTCAAGTCATAAACTTATCAGATATTATTTGAACCTTTTTTCTGATCATTGCTTAAACCTGTCTAACGCATTTTTCTTATAAAATACTTGTTTCAACATTCAATAATGATTTCGAACTATTTTAAAGCCAACCATAAATTAATAAGAGTCTAAAAATCGACATGATAACATGGAGAACATCCTTGTGTAATAGTCATAGTCCTAAGCTCGGAAAGCTTAAAATAAACATCATTTGTTTGAAGTATTGAACGTGTAAAAAAGGATATCCTTAAAATATGTCAATTAAAAAAATTAAGCGATGAATCTGGGAGTTTTTAAATATATTTAATATTCACCAGGTCTGTCTCCTTTAGACTATTATCTTTTCAGGTTGATGAAAAACTCATTAAGGGGCAAAAAATTCAATAATCAGAGAAACGTAATTCGAAAACAGCAAGAATGAAAACGAAAAGTTTGCTGAAAGAAGACTAAGGTATTTAGAAATGCTACGATTTTTATAAAAAAATAATATTGTGGAATAACTAAATATGTTTCTCTTTTTTAATACCTTAAACTTTTAATATAAAACTATAGATTTGATAGTAGAGCAAGTAGTTTAAGCCCCACAATCTCATTCAGAATACCGTATTAGCTTTAAAAAATGCATTCTAATCAATAATTTAATATATAAACCAAGAGATTGTGCAATAGAATAATTAAAATTATTATAAAAAAAATGAAGGTAGTTTTTTTAATAGTATTATCATACACTTGATTATTTTTTACACGGTTTTAAAATAAAACGATTCAAGGAAGGTTTATCGTTGTATAAAAAAATCAATACAATAAATATATTAAAAAATACCGAGTTTAATAAAAAAAAAAACTAATATATAATTGTCTATCTATATAAGTTGCTAGTTTAATATTTGTATACGATCCATATTTATTATAATAATAACTTATATTAAGAATTCTTTAACTTGAAATACGCTACAGCTCTGAAAAACGAGCGGGGTTTTAAAAATAATATTTTTTTTTGACCTAACCGAATATATATTTAAGTCAACCCTCGTATAACTCCAAGTTGTTTTACGCGTACGTCTTATACTTTGTTGACAACAAAAGGGCTTAGATCTCTATTTTGCTCCGAAAAGTATTACATCATCATATTCAGGCGCAAAAACCTTATTGTAGAGCCCTGGCCTCATTCAACACCCTTCTCCATTTTATCCAGTATGCCGCCACGTCGCTCCATCTTCCGGTAAATATCAATGATGCAGTGTCCCTCTGTATACGGTCCAACCACCTCAGCCTTGGACTTCCTTTTCTCAGCTCTACTGTCGGTCCTTTTTGAAACTCCAGATCCTGACTGCGGGCTGGTTGATCCCTCGTGGCTATCGAGTACGTCTTGGGGACCAGGACAAGCTTTAGACCAAGCCGCACTTAAGAAGAGACTCCAGAGTATCGCGTTAAAGATATAACAATCTCGTTGGTCTGCTGAGAGTACGGGAAGAACTGGTTTCCGGTTCTTCCTCAATGTATTACTTCTGTGGAAGATGCCCTTTCGTTGTAGCTGGACATTAACATATCATTGCTTGAAAATCAAAGGAACCCATCATATTTGTAATTAAATATGATGGGTTCCTTTGATTTTAAAAATGTCATTGTTTGACATTTTCCAATACTTAATGGAAGGCGATTTAATATTGACAAATTGCGCAAAGAATCAAATATCTGGGTATTTTGTTTGATTTTAAGTTAAAATTTAGTTTATATGTATCGAACGTGTGTATGAGATCATCAAGAATGTTGGGGCATCGTCTTGAGAAATTCTCATCAGATACGTAGCACCTTAGTCATGCGAGTGCTATACGATGCATTGGTTCGGAGTTTGCTTGAATGAGGTTCCATTATATGGGCGCCTTTTGACGCCTCGAACTCCCTCAGATTAGAGAAGATACAGAAGAAATTTCTTAAGCATCTCTACATGAGATAGTTTCGATTCTACCGAAGTTTATATCCCAGCATATGGGTACAGGGTTGCGTGGGCTAATTCTTCCGCCACTTGCGAGGACAGGTGCTCTCAGAAACTCTGTAATGCCAATCATGCCTTGCCTTTATGAAAAAAATAAAAAATGAACTCTCTGCAGTTGCTGTACGTATGTATCAGCAGTAATCGTTTTATTGCGCTTTATCAGCTCGAGGTGGATTATTCCTCGACGATCCCACCATACATACGATAAAGTGTTCTTGCCCTGAATATTGGCTATAGGGTCCAGTAGGGGAGGTTGATCCTTGTCCAACCGTTGTCTTTTGCAGATAATATTTTCATAGGTAATCCATTTTTCATTCGCCTGTTATTGTCCTGTCCAAAAAAGGCTCGATTTTATGCCGTGAGAGGAGACCTGTGGCAATAGACATATCCCTAACTTGCTGACTTTCCCCAAATTTTCCAGGTGGCGATAGACTGTAGATTGTGATGCTTTAAGTCTCTCTGCTAACTTCCTTGTCAGTTGACGTGGATTTTGTTCGAATATCGCATTTAAAATGCCGTCATCGAAGTTGGAAGGGCGACCGCCCTTGGTTTATCTTTCAAGTCGATCTAGCACTAGTGCCTTGATTGAATTCCCAATGCATCTCATGACGAATATGCACTTCTGGATTCTCCATTTTAAGGGTTCGAAATAACACCACTATAACGTCCACCACGCAAAACAGTTGTCAAATGACAGGGCACTTATCTATCTAATGAAAACAAGAGTTACCTTGACGGGCAACTCATTGCTAGTAAATCAAAACAATATAAACTGCCTACTTGAATTGGAAGTTATTTATGACTCAACCTAATATATTTATATATAAATTTTTGGCAACGCGGAATGCGTACGGCTATCGATATTATCAGTGTAATCCGCGGGCATTAGGGCATGGCCAATATTGACAGTATCGATGCCCTGTCTCTCTCCGCAGACCGACATTAATTTTGGATTATAGCCTGTAGCGCAGGGATAATCGTGCTAAGTTATGGCCGTGGTACGTTTGAATGTAAATCATATCGTGATTATATGTAGAATTAAATATTCATAAAATCAATATCAGCTGACATGGGGGGGATATCATATAATTATATATATTTTTTTAATAATATTCAATATTCTAGCTAAACAAACATGAGTAAAATCACCTTCTATAACACTCCCTGTGAATTGTTGTTTTATACAAAATGCTTATATTTTATAAAGTTAAATCGTTTCGTAAATATGTGACACTTCGCAACGCACTTGCGAAGAGACACCCACTAAACACCCCATATAATCCGTAGTGCAAAGTTGTCGCAGGAGTCCGAAAATTTAAGAACTGTAGAGCCCTTGTCCTGGATAATATATAAACCGAGCTGGTGAAATTCGGTTGGAGTACACCAATTTCACGTATTCATAGGCTTGTATGCACGGTTTGGCGGAAAAAGACTATTCCAAAGAAGTAGATGGTCGGAATCGTATGTCCACTGCACAAGAAGGCAGACACTACGGACAGCTCCGACTACTGGGTACTCCCTTTATTGAGCACCGTGTATAATGTGTTCACCAATATACTATACCAAAGACTGTCGAAATATATAAGGCCCTAGAAAGTCATTTTCTTTACGGCAGATTTTGGAAAAAACGTGAGAATTCAATATTGACACTCTTCACGTCTTCAAAATTTTCAGCGTGAGTATAATCTAAGCCTAAGCCTAAGTCTAATCAAAGAATTTGAGAAACACAGCGGTTTGAGACAGGGTGACGCTTTAGCATGTTTGTTGTTTAACCGTTTAGACGCCACGGCGTGCAGGCACGCGAAACCGGCTAACCAACCAGCGCCACGACAAACGCTACTACGAATTTATTTATGAATAAATATCATATTTCTAAATAAAAATTAATGCAGAGACATATTTTGAATCCAATGTGATTGTTAGAATGTCGATATGTTTAGCCGTTTCATTTTATTTGAAGTTTATACGGCGTACGGTAAAAATCCATATAATTGGCTTGGCGATTAAAGGGTAAACATAGCACTCGAAGGGGTAATAATATTTTTTATTATTTATTTACCATATCTGCATTATATATAATTATAATATTATTATAAACCGACATAGTCCGTCCGTATCATTTCTGGGCTCTCGATATTTTTGATATCCTTTTCACGGAACACATTTTACGCGGGAAACGGTTCCCGTCAAAAGTCGGTGACATCATCGTCACGTGACTCACAGGATCGGGTATAAATATGTCCCGTTTTGGAGCCATCATCAGACATTGGCTCGAGCCGTCATGGCAGCCACATCTCCGTGATTTCTCTCGTACCGGAGATACGTCTCCGGGATCTTCATCATCATGTCGTAGCAGAGATACGTCTCTGGGATGTTTATCATCGTCACGTACGGGAGATACGTCTCTGGGATCCTTTCGTCACACCTATCAACGAACTGACGACACCTGCAATTCTCAATAAACATCATCAACACACAAAGCGTGTTTCACTTTAATCTCGATCTTCGAAGCGCGATCGTCAACTACCGGACGATCGAACGTTTCTTCAGCGGTCATTATTACCTTTTTTGATACGTGAAATAGGTGCCTTAACATTGAAGGCGGTGGGATACCTTTTTGGTACTACTGTCGCATCCCCTTAACATTGGTGGCAGCGGTGGGTTACCTTTTTGGTACTACTGTCGCGCCCCCCTAACATTTTGGTGGCAGCGGTGAGATACCTTTTTGGTACTACTGTCGCGCCCCCTTAACAATATAAATAATTAAAATCTATATTATTACTAAAGTATTATACATAATAACAAAATATGGCTGAGGTTTTCCTGGAGGGCCCGCCCTACGGTGAGTCTAAATGTAGACTACCTCTGACGAGCCATCGTGGCAACCATCGCATCTAAAGGATCTAAAGGATCTAAAGGAAGACAAGGGTAATATGTTAAGGGAGGAGAATCTAGCTCCGACCTGGCCGGTGTAAGTCACAAAAGCTCTGTAAACAGGGATGAAAGATAAAAGGTCCTGGTGACAGACGGGCCAGGGGACCGCCTCACTACATTGAGCATAGTCTCTCTTTCATAAGAAAACTTCGGACATTCCCAAGGAATTTGTTCCGAAGATTGTTCGCTGGAGCCACAAAAATCGCAAGCCGGGTCATCCTTGAGGCCCAGACGATGAAGATTTGCGTTAAAGGAGCCCTCCCGTAATAAAATGGAACACGTAATGGTCAGGAACAAACCAATGCAGCTTAACTCGAGCTAGTACAGGTCGGAAAGGCAAGAAAAAAGTGCGGTAAAAGTGACTCAAGAAAAATTTTGACATTCCACCCTACTCCTCGGATCTTGTTCCTACGGACTACCACTTATCTGTTCCTTCCTGAATTGTTTGAAAGGAAATCTTCCAATAATGATGAACAAGTCAATGAGGCCCTAGATACTTTCTCCAGGATCTCACTCACCCACCAAATTTTAAGAGAAGGGGATCGATAAGTTGCCAATAAAATGGGAAAGGATTATATTTAACAGTGGTTGATACATAATATATTAATATAATTTTGTAAATATTTTAAAGCAAAATAAAAGTATGATAACAACTCGAAAGTTGTTTATGAATCACATTATTATTATAAAAAATATTATTGGTTTTATTAGGTGTGTGTTCCACACTAGACGGTGTGTGCCTCGATAGCAGATGCTCAGTATCGCCCGATATATATAATTGCATTTTTTTCATATCCGGTTCCGCATGCCGGATTCCAGAAATTGTAATCGTATCCCGTTGCTCGGCAAAGCTAATTTTAAAGTGTTTCCCACTGTCATCGCCGGGAACGTTTCGGGCATTAAGCTAATGGAAGTGGATTTGCTCGACAATTTGTTGTCCGACATCTGCGGAATATGATCACTTCAACACATTAAGGTTTAATATTTCTGGCAATCTTTTGGCGCGCGAATATTCTATGCAAGGATGGTGGGATTGTGGAGTGAAAATATTTTTAAAAAATCCTGAAGCGAAGAGCTTTCAGCGGTGACGTAAAAAGCTTCATGGAAACAACTTTTGTCATGAAATAATGAGATCGATTTTAGAATAGAGCCTTATTTTTGTTGATATAATGACAATAGAAGTATAATGATATGATTTACTGAGAATTAGAGAGGCATAGTACCACTTGTCCCGAGTAGTCAAGTAGACCATTCGTAAAGTCTGGACTATTCGGAACAATTCCAATTAGAATCTGCATTCGCCCAAGTAAACATGCTACTTTAGCACGCTATCATCACTCTATTTTCCCAATATTGTTAAAATATATTTAAGAGGTAAGATTTATGGCGTTTAATGTATTCAAATATAATTACTCTACTTCAATTTTTTTTTAATTAATTCATTTACCTCAAAAACAAGGGACCGAAAAAATAATTAGAAAATGTCGAAATTATTCTAAGCCAACAATCGAAATGAGTTAATTTTTAGACTATTTTTTAAACTGTATTTCTAGTCTTTAATTGATAAATATTATATGGATAATGTGGTCATGTCTATAGCCGAAAAAAAAGCCTTATACCACTTGAGGAATTTTCGGGAGCAGTCCATAAAAATGGACATCATATCAGCCTTATCAACTGTGCTCATATTTACGTTATAGTCTAATAAGGCCAGTCACCATCATCAACTTTCTAGTTTAATTCTTCTATAGGACGAATTTTGCTCCTCGTAAGTTGAAGTGCCTCTTCAGAGTCCAAATCTTTTATTCGGAAGAAATATTCTTCATCTTTGCTCTCGAAAAAACGTTATATATTTCTTCTTCGGCTAGTTTGTGCAACGTCTTGCTGGATTTTATATTTTTTAAATCACGAGAATAATTTGGACCTCATTAGGCGACTTATTTATGGGACATGAACAGTGCAATTTAAGAAAGATCTCTGCTTTGCTGTACATCATTATATCTTTGATGTACCGCAGGGATCAAATTTAGGACCTTTATTATTTATTTTATTTATAAATGATATTCAGTATTTGTTAAGGGGGCGCGACAGTAGTACCAAAAAGGTATCCCACCGCTGCCACCAATTTGTTAAAGGGGCGCGACAGTAGTGCCAACAAATGGTATCCCACCGCTGCCACCAAAATGTTAAGGGGGCGCGACAGTAGTACCAAAATGGTATCCCACCGCTGCCACCAAAATGTTAAGGGGGCGCGACAGTAGTACCGAAAAGGTATCCCACCGCTGCCACCAAAATGTAAAGGGGCGCGCGACAGTAGTACCGAAAAGGTAACCCACCGCTGCCAGCAAAATGTTAGGGACGCGACAGTAGTCAATGTCGAACGTAAACACGCACTCAATGTTAAGGCACCCGAACTCGCGTATCAAAATGATACACAACCGCTGGCGCCAAAACGTTTGATCGTCCGGTAGTTGACGATCGCGCTTCGAAGATCGAGACAAAGTGAAACACGCTTTGTTTGTAGATTATGTTTATTGGAGATTTTGCAGGTGTCGTCAGTTCGATGATAGGTGTGACGAAAGGATCCCAGAGACGTATCTCCGGTACGAGATGATGATAAAGATCCCAGAGACGTATCTCTGGTACGAGATGATGATGAGGGGGATCGGGAAGTAATCTCGGTACGGGAAAGAAATCACGGAGATGTAGCTGCCATGACGGCGCGAGCCAATGGCTCCAAACGGGACATATTTATACCCGGTCCTGAGAGTCACGTGACGATGATGTCACCGACCAGAATATCGAGAGCCCAGAAATGATACGGACGGACTATGCCGGTTTATATCATATTTATAAAAAAAATAAAAAATAATATTTTATTCGAAATTAAAAGCATGGCATTTAAAATAAGGCGCCAAGGCTTGTGACGTACGTATACGTTCACATACTCTAAAAAACTCGAAAACTCGAACGATATACAGCAAACCCTTCTATACCGCTCCCTCCTAGAATGTAAATTTAAATAAAGTTCGATACGCTTTGGTTGAAAACAAATAAATTTACCTAAACAAAATTTCCCTTCCGAATGGAATGGAAATAAAAATATATATAATACAAAAATTAACCTTTTCTGGGGTTTTTATGGGTGCTTTGGTTTCTATAACGTGTTCTCGATTTTTTCGTTATAAATTAAATTTCGTTAAAATCGTCAAGTATAAAATTTGTAGTGAGGCATATGGTGAACATTTTACAGTTTCTTATTTCACGTCAGTATTGTATTTCCAATTTTTTTCGTGTTGTTTAGATAGCTGCCACAAATATTTAAACTTGCAATATTACTTTTCGCTTTATAAAATATCAGATATTCGTACGACTTTAAATTTAAATTCTTACGTTACATACAGCACCGTAGACAGCTCGGAATAATAATGGTGTGTTTTGGAGATAGTATCAAATTGGTTTACGAAATTTTGTCCTGGTAACTTTGACCTCTAGAATGAACCGCGTAGTCGTACATAATCAAAGGCTGATACTATCTAAATGGGTCACACAGTCGAGTCTGATTCATCTCATTGTAAACATTAATTATTGTAGATGTTTAAACTAAGCAGACATGTGATATTGACTCACATTGCTGAAATCGGTAAAGTAAAAATCAGAAACTAGAACGTTTAGAAGCATTGTATAATATTGCTTTCTCGCCAGAAACATGTTGTTGGTTTTTCTGGGTAGTCTCCCTGCATGTGTCCTAGGCAGTGACGTCCACTTAACCGTTTAGACGCCACTGCGTGCAGGCACGCGAAATCGTCTAACCAACAGCACCACGGTAAACGCTACTACGAATTTATTTATAAATAAATGAAATATTTTTAAATGAAAATGAATGCAGAGACATCTTTTGAAGGTAATGTGATTGTTAGAATGTCGATATGTTCAGCCGTTTCATTTTATTTGAAGTTTACACGACGTACGGTAAAAATACATATAATTGGCTTTGCGATTAAAGGGCTAATATTATTTCAGTTGGATATTAATTAATATTATTTATTCGACGACGGATAGATGACATTAAATTATTTAAATTCAAGGCGCCAAGCTACTTACATAAACATTTTTATAAAATATGAGTCTCTTCCTCTTACATACCCCATGGTCTGTGTTTTAAAAAAAATCTGAATTCATAGTTTTCGTCAGTCACGTATTCGACTATTAAATTAGCTCAGTTGCGGTTAACTTACATTGTAGAAATAATATGCATGTTAAACAGTGGCGTACGGTGGACTTGATGTTGGGTGTGCTGAATGTGGAAAAAAATACAAGTTTTTTTTAACGAATTTTATTATTATTTATATTAATACAATAGTTATATTCTTTGTTAGTAAGTAATATCAATGCAGAGAAAAATACTCATAAAACTAAAATAGAAAGGCACACTTTACGATAGTTTCATTGCAAAATTTTATGTCGCAAAAACGAAGAATAGAATTAATGTATAAATAATAATAAAATTCATTAAAAAAACCTGTATTTTTTTCTCCACATTCAGCACACCCAACATCAACACCACCGCAAGCCTCTGATGTTTAATTGACAAAATTAAATTGTACTTTGATAATATTTTATAATAAAGTTAATAGTTGATCTACAAAAAAAAGCTAGAATAACCTGTAAAAATGTCTATTCTATTAGGAAAGAGTCCTTATGACTGAAAGATAGACAGACATTCACAGTTTTGACGATTAAGAACCACGCAACAGCTTTTTAGAACCGTACTAAACTATAATCATCATATCTTAAATTGTTTTGCTACAAGGGTTGGAGATTTCCGCCAAAATTTGCAATAAAATCTTAAAAGCCCATTCCGAGCATGAAATTAAGACTCTTCCTGGCACTTATAACCTTTGAAGCGCTTGCCAAATAGTATTACAACGGCACAAGTCCATCAGTCTTAGGGGACACGTGGGGAGCAGTTTTGCAGCATCTCCTATATGGGGGTCGAGGGAGGGATAGCTGGCAGAAGGCACGAAAGGCACGTGGAAGCGGCAAGTGTTTTGGACATTTGCCGATATCCTTTTGTCGGCTGGAAATCTATGTGTACGATTTGTCCGAGGAAAAAATAAACTCGTAACACCGGCACAGCTGACAATGTGACCCCCAGGAGGGAAAATGTCTGGGAGCGGAATCTCATTGTTGAAAATCTAATAATATATCACCCGAAACTGAGCAGTCGGGCGATATAAGCTCCGGCCCCTTGATATAACGTATTTTTTTATTTTTTTTCGGTCCAAACAATATATTTATTGAATGCCCTTAATGTGTATAATCAATAAGAGAATAGACACCGGAGGATTTTCCACCTTTTCCGCTATTTTTCCCCCGTTTTCCTCGCTCTCTCTCTCCGATGGCATTTTTTCTTTTATATGCCAAATAAACAATGGATGTATCAATATCGTTGGCAAAATGTCAATGGCCAACTATATACATCTGTAAATTGAATCAGTAGCGTAAACATAACACGTACATCTATATGTATATATTAATATAATATATATCTAAAAAATAATGTAAAAATATATATTTATATACATAGTTGACTTTCAAATAACACAGTTTTTCGATATATTTTTTTATCTAAAAATACATTAGGAGTTGAGAAACTAATCCAATTACCAATTATACCTTTGACAAATAGTGTTCATAACTCATTCGATCTTATTTTTAAATTAAATTAAATAGATTATAAGAACGAATATATATTAGGGGAACCAAAAAGTAATCAAAATTTCTTCGATGAACTCATTTACAGTTAGTTTATATCGAGGCACGTTCTGTAAATACATATGTTTTGTTATTACGTTAAAGCTATGGTTGTAAGTTTTATTTTACGGTATTTTTTTTTCTACTAAGGAGGAAAGATGCCAAGGCTAACAATAGAAGAAGCAGACTTACGTGAAGCAGTGAAGAAAATTACAACAAAGCAGTCAAGAAAATCAACGATACTTAAGGGGATATTCTGAAGCTAAACACATCGTGTCATCGGTGGTTTTAAAAGTTTAAAAATGGAAATAGGAATACCAAAAATGTCGCACAATAAAGACAACCCCAAAAATTAAATGGTTATATCCAGAAGGCGATGGTGGATACAGATCCTCGTCAAATTGAGGATGTATCATTAAAGATTGGCTGTTCATGGTCTACAGTTCAGGATCATCTTCGTTGCATAGGAAAATTGTACAGGCTAGAAATTTGGTTCCTCGTGAATTGACAGAGATGGCGCTCGATCAACAGCGATTGTCTCGGTATGAAGCCGATCCGTTTTTTGCGGCGAATTGTAAATGGAGATGAAAAATGGGTGCTTTCTATTTATCTTCTACGAAAAAAAGAAAGGCTTTCTTTCGGAGAACGACCTGTTTCGACCCTCGACCATCACTAACAATAAGAAAGGTCTTTGATCTTTTTTGAATTATACAGTATAAATTGCTCGAACCTGGTCAGACCTAGTTCGACAACTCAAGCTAATGAAACAAGAGCTCATAAGGAGACGATCTTTTTTGGTAAATAACAAAAAAAGAATCCCTTAATACGATAACGCGAGACCTTACGCTTCAAAAATAACACAGGAAAAAATAAGGGACCTTGGATTGGAACCTTTAATTCATCCACTCTATTCACTGAATCTTGCGTCCTCGGATTACCACCGCTTTAGATCGTGAGAGCATATATTAAGAGGTGAATCATTTATTAATGTCGGAGAAATGAAAACGAACTTGGAAAAGTGTTTAACCCCTTGTGTGATTTGCCCGAATACAATTCGGGTAGGTATTTTGCTGAACGCAGTGATTTGCCCGAACTGGATTCGGGCACATCGTACACGAAACTTTTTATAGTGATTTGCCCGAATCCAGCTCGGGTCATTCCCCCACCAGTCTAGAGAACGAATCGCGTGCATTGAGTGACACGTGTCGTAATTTGATCTTTCGAGAACAATTACCCAGTTTTTTCCAAGAGGTTGACCACAGAAGTGGTTAATGAAAAATCGAAAGACTTTTTTTAAAAAGGGAATCGAACAACTGCCTTTACACTGGCAAAAAGTGTTGGAGATTATGTTGTTGATTAGTATTTTAGTTTTTTGTTTTAAATAAAATGTTTCCGCCAGCAAATCATTTATTTAATAGGTTCTTAATAGGTTAATATTGACTCGGTTTGTCAACATCTGGAAAAACATGGTTTCCGCTTATTGAGAGATCGGTTTTTCCGGACTGTAGATTGTTTGGGCCAAATTCGGTTATCTGGGATACGATTACATTTAATTGAGACATTAAATGTTTGATCCAAGATGTTTTTATCGTTATAAAATTATTTATCAGCTTTAAGAAATAAGCATTAAAATTATAAATATTTATAAAAGCCTTTTTTATAAGTGCTTCTCAGATCTAAATAATTGATAATCTGAAAGAGTCAAATAGAGACTATGGTGGTTGGAAAATAATAGTTGCCCTTGATTTATCTTATTTTCAGTCATCTTCGATCTACAGGTTTTTTACTACAAATTCACTCATTTGCATTTCAAATTAATCCTTTTTCAATAAACATTTAAAGGAAAAAGGTTTAATTTGAAATGCAAAATGGTTAATTTGATGTGAAAACCCTGTATAGAGTTAGACGTTGTCGTGTTGCTGCACAATTATTTACTCTTAAGAAAAGCCTTTGTGATAAATTATGCCTTTTGCATATTGCTCTTTGTCTCTGGTCACAAAATGATGAGTAATTATCCGAATCAGAAAATTTGGTATCATCCTTTGAATCCTTTGTAGCCAATATATGTCAAATGCGTAAAATAAGACGATCAGCCATATTTAGAAAAGTAAATTTATGCTTAGAAAATTTTATATTATTTTATGAGTAACTCATCTGCGTGTTTACTGACAAAGCGCCGTCAATGGCACTACAACGTTATTTGAATATTTTTTTAATCATCTTATACTAAAATATATCTAACAAACTTAGAATATACAGAATGTTATATTATCGATTGTCAAGTTTGTGAATAAAATTAGAAAAAGAGGATTAAACAGACAAGAATTAGGAGAATACTGAGGATTTCGTTGGATTTCTAGACGGCAGATTCGGAGTAGTTTTAGAATTAAAATAAAAAATGCTGTTAATTTTTTTTAAGAACAGGAAAATAGACTACTTCATCAAAGATCCTTTTTATTATATAATAACAGGCATTTAGCAATTTTAGTTGATGTTATTAGCCATCTCAATGATCTAATATTTAAACTACATATTATTGATGAATTATTTTCTAGCTTTGTCTTTAAATTGTTCATCTCTTTCTTATAAAATGATAATTAAAGTAAATTTCCACATTTAAATAGACAGAATTATGGGATGTTTCATTGTAACATTTCCCGGTACTAGGAAAATTTTTAAAAACTATTTATATCGTTTCAGGACTGTTCACACAGTTGCGAATAAGCATTTTCAGCCTCAACAAAACGAAAATCCGAATAACTGATTCTAGTTCGAAGGTAAGATACAAGTCTTGTGGGATAAATGACTTGAATACAACTGATGATCAAAAATGACATTGAAAAATACGTCATTTTTGTTCATACAATCAAATATTAATAATAAGTTTTTTTCTAGTTTAATTATTAAAGAGGACTACAAAGGAACGACATTCAATATTAAATTATTTTTAAAGCATGTTTTACATTCGGCGTTATTGTATCTTTTACGGATGTTGTTTATTTGAACAGTCGCTGGATATTGCATCTTCAATTTAAACATTAGAAATAAATTCAATTTAACATTTTCTCTGAATTTATATTCATATAATGCGCACAAGTCGATTATTAAATATGTATCCGCAAAAAAAAAATTGCGACAAAACCGCGCCCAAAAATCCACCACGACAAATGCGCCAAATTCGATTATTATGGATTTTTTTTTTTTTTTCGGATACATATAATTAATTATTATTAATATGGCGATTCATATGAATAAAAAAAATATTATGTTTACGTGTAAATGTAAGTAAAGCTTATTCCGAGTGGTATTTGAATGTAAATTGAATTCGTAATCCCAGTAATAAAAAAATGCCTTTATTTTTAAGGTTTTCTGAAAAATAATATAACAATGCTGAGGATTAATCTTTTGTGTCGTTTATTTTATTATTATAAATAAAAATATACGCATTCTGTTTTTAATTTATTCTGCATGATGTATCTAACGAGTGTAATATTTCAAATCAATAACCCTTAACGTGCCAGGTTGATAGTTACGCGGGATCCATTACGCCTCCAAGGCGTAAACAATGTAAGCCACCTATGCAAACAGAGTATGCGAAATTAAATGAGGTGTTAAAGCAAATTTTGGAAAATTTAGACGGGGTTTAACGACCTCGTGGAATTAATAGGCCAGCCCCTAATACGTTAATTACTGAAAATAATGTGTTTTCGCGATGAAAATTGCTCTGTAAAAATTCTCAACATTTTTTTTTTGTATTATCTATGATTGATGAACAAATTTGTGGGAAAATGCTTAATTTAAACCGTGAAAATAATGCAATCTGTCATTTTGGAAGCGTGTTTCTGCTATCTATATATTTTATATCCGGCGCCACTGGCACATAATGGACTAATAATTATTGTTTGGACCCAAACAAAGCCGCTTCATTAAGTTTCAGACTAATTATCCCGTAATTTAAAACTTTATGACCATAAATTCAAAACGATGGCTCTAGTGATATGGCAGAGAGATGGACTGGACCGAGCATGAAAACATAATTACGCAAAATTATTTTTCAAATATTTCTTCCCTCAATTATAAAAACCATCTGATTTTTATAAAAACAAATAGGAAATAATTATTTTTGTCGATTTAGCTCTAGAGTACCGATCAGAAAAAAATGTAACACCTTGCAATTTTAAGTAAAAAGGTTGTAAAACAACAGGTAAGGAACGTCAAGCCGTTGTA
>JAGXCT010033366.1:0-40585 GCA_022495035.1 Philopotamus ludificatus | reverse complement strand
ATAAGTATGCCTACCAATGTTAAGAGACGTCAAGGACAAGTGCACCAATACAAAAATCACACCATGTTTTTATACAGGCTGTCCCAAAAATGTATACAATGAATAACGAATCATAACATCAGGATGTGTATAATTGAAAATTATAAGAGGATCAAGATTGAATATATAAACATATTTTAAAATGCTAGGTTGTATGAAAACGTAGCAAAAGTACGATAATTTCACAGGGAGTTTCAGACAGATTCACCTGCACGACTTCGAACTAATCGGGTAAAAGATAAATATGAAACGAATGAAACTGTTCAGGATGATAATAGACAGACAACGTTCCAGAGGACCAAGTATATTAATAAGTCATCACCAGCCTAAAAAATGTGAACATGATGTAAAGTTTAAGGAAATTTTGTTTGAAGCTGCAGCACCCCCAGCATATTAATGCTTACGCAGGGACTCCTGGTAGTCTCCCTACATGTATCCCAGACAGTGTCCCAGCCAGAGATTGGGTCCGGTGCCTGAGCTACAGCAGGGTCTCCTTTTTAGCGTCGTCTGGTATATAGTCAATAATAAAAATGATAATAATATGGTGTCGGTGAGGATTGCCATGAGGAAGAAGAGAGGAAATATCCAGAGTCGACATAGCGGCTATACAGTCAACCCCCCTATAGCCTTCACTTTTATAGCGTTTGCGGTGGTTTTTCGTATAGCGTTCATCTTACAAAACGCAATATTTTCAAGGTCAAATTAGAATTTTCGTAAATATATTAATAATGTGCATTTTAAATAGGTATGTGCACTTAGACAATAATTTTCAGTAGTTGTTTGCCCCTTTACCCCGCTATTCGTCAATTATTGTTTGTTTTTAATCTATTTTTATTTTATATTAATAAGTATCCTAAATAAAGCATATTTCCGAAACGGTTTCATAATTTATATTTACCTTTTTATTATTTATTAAGCATGTGCTAAAGAATTAAAAAAAATAACTAAACAAACTGTCCGTTTAAACTCCCCTGTTGCGATAGGAAATACTGGAAGAGATATGCTAGATCAATACGCCCTTGCGCCTTTAGGCACGAACTATTGTTATTCAACTAAACACGTGCAAGGTCATTGAAAATATAAAAAATGGGTCAAATGTTTGATTTGCTTCAAATTGCAAAATACAATTAAAAGAACGTAACTCCAAATTTTGCATGGGTGCCTAACGTTCTATAGCGTTTTTTTCTATAGCGTAATCCCTATCTGAATGCTATAGAAGGGTTGACTGTATTTTACCTAGGAGAAATGCAGGAACGTCTTAACGTTACGACAGTCGGGGGCAGATAGACAAGGGTTGGCCGCCTGCGGGACGCCTTTGCATAGTGGCGCTACAGTCCCCCAATCATGCTACTAGATCCCTCTAGGGGCCTTAAATTTAAATTAAAGCGTTAGGAAATCATCTCGCGCGTGGTGGAATAACCGCCACAAATGTATAATTAGTATTGTCGTAGTATGTCTATAGCAAGAGCGCTGTCTGCTCGTCAGTGCTACTAACGTCGTGTATCGGTTGGATGCGGGGCCACAGCGGGGTAGAGGGGAATCTCGTCGCTAATCACTGTGTTGCACTGCAACTCGAAGCAGCGCCACGCTGTCTATACCGAATCATTCTAGCGCTGTCTATACCGAGTCACTTTTGTGCCACTTGTCATTCTTTTATTTCAAAATAATTATCATTATTATAGGTAACATTATTTATCATTTTTATCTTACCTTTTTTTTTTATCGTTTTAAATAAAATAACGGCAAAATCCATTTTTTTAAATTTGTTTGTCTTTCGCAGCATCCCCAAATATTTTACCCACCAGCCACCACTGCTTGGATCACACCTTTGAACTATGTTAATGTAGAGCTGGGGTCGGCATACCCGGTCCGCGGGCTAAATCCGGTTCTATTATTATTAAATCTAACCAAATCTATTATTATTAAATCTTACCAAAAAATTGACATCAAAACAAAAAATTCATCAGATTCTACAATTGTTTGTTGAGACCAGAGGTTAGGAGATATTTTAATGATAAAATGTTCTAAATTTTAATCCTCAGGATCGTTTTGTTAGAATACTTAATTTAGAGACCTACATAATTAAAATCTTCGAGATTGCCAGTTGATTTGCGCAGCCTAAAATATTTACGACAAGGTTCTTATAAATATCAAAAGCAACGTATTTAAAAATAACTAGTATTATATGTAAAGTCACTTAATGGAGGATCTGTCATCCTAATGAGGACTGATCTAAGATTAAATAATTCTGTAAATAGCAATCTTTAACAAGAGATAGATAGGCTTTTGTGAAGTGAGACAAGTCCCATATTAGAATGTAGGATTGAATCAATTATGTTACTATTAATTAAACTTATTTTCTACATGTCCTTCGTTCATCAAAATTTGAATTAATTTTTATTTAATATTGTATTTGTTTTTATTTAGGTTGAAATTATTTATTGCAATTAAAAATTTGGATTATAGAATGAAGATGAAAGATCCAGTGGGTTTTATTACATGTGGCGAATCAACAAAAAATCCATGTAATCCGTTTCACCCTACGCGTTCCTTATTACCCAATCCCGTATTGAATCGTCAGATTTCACTCGAGCGACGTCTTCTATAGAAGTTGATTAAAATTTTTCTATACGCATTGTACACCCGACTATTATTCGCCGTCAGTTCCTTTTATTAGATTCTCCCCATCCCGGTCTATTTTTATTCCTGTGTGCCATCAAAGGGCCGAATCCGTGTTTACAAATATCCCCTCGGAGTTCGCATGTTACACACGATTTGATCGAGTTGCCCGGGTGACCTGGCCGTGTGGCGGCACTGCTTTGGCCAAAAGGTAAAGAAGAAGAGGAAGACGTATTCAAATTTCCAAGGAAACACTATTCGGGGCGAAATAGAACGTGGGGTCGCGTTATGGAGGGAGCGAGTGAGTGGCCGAGGTAGTGGGTTTTCATTCGGAGGAAGTGATTTTCGCAATATCCTGTCAGCAATATTGGTTTTTGAAACCTTTTTGATGTTGTCCCTCGTCCGGCGGCTGGCTGTCTGCTACAGGAATATCGGATCATCCAATAACAACGTTTTGCATGACAAAATGTCGGATGAACTCTTTGCGGGGACTACCCACTTTGTATACACCAATCTGTATCCATCTCCGGCCGCCGGTGCAAATTGATGTTAAAAAATATGCATTTTGCAAGAGCGAAACAATAAAAATGCTAGGAATAAGCTGCATTCTAATAAACCTCAGCTTATTTATACGCCCTAGATTGCTTTTGTTAATAAAATAATGTTAAAATACATTAATATTAAATAGCATGAACCTGGATTAATAGCTGCATTTTTAGGATAATTGATTGGCTTACATAAGAAGCTTAATAATATTTTATATTTAAGTAATCCCAATTGAACCTACTTATACTTTGTACAGTTCTGTGTAGTTATTTGATCCGTTACGGTGGCAAAAAGAACCGAGTCATCCGAGACCCCAAGAATTTCAAGTAAAAATAAAAATGGTTTATTTAAGGAATAAAATAGTTATTCACGATATGCTTCATAATTTGGTCGATATTTTGGGTTTTTTCAGCTAATTATAATGATGCGTAAATGACATGCGCACTTGGAGATGTCTCGCCGCAGACCAAGCTCTCGCATCACATGTCACTCGCACGTCTCATTCAAACCCGGCACATTTTACCGGATGCGAGCGAGAAAAAACAGCGAATTGTTTTATTTTTTCGCAATTACGGACAATAATAGTCAATGATTATTTATAATATTTCTTATTTAGACGTTTTTATACAAATGCAAAGAGTTATTCGAGAAAAATTAAAAACCTTCCTAATAGTCCCCATCGGCAGTGAATCAATCAAGACCTTAAATCATTTTTAAAAATTTAAGCACGATTGCAAATGAGGCATGTTTATTTTAAAAAGAAATTTAGCTGGTGTCAATAAATATCGGTGGTGGTTTCTTCACTTTCTCGTTGCTTTTTCTTCAATTTCGTCAAGACATCGTCATTAAGCATTTGAATGGTGGCATTGTCTGCTCAAGATATTTATTTAAATAATGAATGAATACAAGGGGGTTGTGAAGGACTTTTTCCGACAGTTTTATTATTATATAAAGATTGTTTTAAGTTAAATGTTTGAGTATGAAGAAAAATACACCGAAGAAAAGCAAAGTTCGGAATAACTAAGTTCACCCTTTAGACGAGGTATGTATTTGTTCAAAGTTTTGCGAAAAGCAAAGTTTAATTAAGTACGACAATTGTTAGTTTTTTTAATGAAGGCTTAGTATAACAGCTTTTGATGATTGTGCCAGTAGCCATCGCCGCCACGTCCAATACCTACTCGTGAAAACACTCGACTCTTCTTCTACTTCATATAATGAAAGGATTTTTGTTACGCAACAAGGTTAATGCTAGCCGTGACACGTCACGCTGAAACCCTTAGAGAGGAGAAGTGCGAATACTGAGGCAAACCCCCTCTTACTTGCCTGGGCACAGTGAGGAGAGTTAAATCAGATACCACCAATATTAGAAGATACAAGTCCATTCTTCTGTACCCAGGATGAAGTTCTGTCAGACCAGTTCGACTCAGTTCCATCCCTTGCCATCCACCTACACTGCATATACTGGCTTGGAGCCGGTTCAATCGGTGCAACAAACGCAGATTTTTTCTTAAAACACTTGATGTTAATATATAATGTTAAATTTTTATGAAAAAGAAGAAGGTACAAGGTTAATATCTTTAAGTTTAGCCTTGAAATTACCGTGGTCAGTGAGGAATTGACTGAACCAGAAGTCTGGGAAAAACCAGCTGCAGTTAGGCCTGGCTCTGATATCGCGAAAGAAGAAACAGGTAGTCCGTCCCTTGGGGGAGAAATCCCACCTCTCCTGCCACTGATCAAGAGCCGATTCACGGACGCGTGATTTCAAAGTTGCTAAAGATTCGCCCTTGATTGAACAAATTGTAGTGACCCCGACGACAACAGGACTGTTTTTTTCAAGCAAAAACTGACGGCCCTTAGCTGGTTTTTAAGGTCGAGCGGAAGGACCCCAGCAATAGTTAAAAGTGATGCCGTGGGGACCGTGGGCGCTTGAAGAAGTGGGATAAGCGATAAGATATCTGGTATCGACGTAAACGGGACTCCTCGCGCCATTGTGAGATCCCGACTCCCTGGGCTTCGACTACCACTACTCGAGACTCTGGTAAAGCCCAAACGTTCAGCGAGTGTGTCGTGGCTGGCATACGATGATGATAATAATGATATTGAATGTAAGTGAATGGTATTGATTTAAAAATTGCAGAATTTTTATTGTTATGTCTTGCGTCGTGCTTCTTGAGTCTTGTATCCTGCGTCATGTATTTAGTGCTTAAGTATGAAATTTATTTAAAAACCAGCCCATGTCCCATCGGGTCGGCCGCAGTGGAAGAGCACGTCTCGCACGTGAGCCGCGCGCGGCAATGCAACTTTTGACAAATGAAAGGAGCGCGCCAGAATTACCGGCGAGTCGAGGAAGGGCGGGCGGGGCGGGGGTCAGCCACAGGACAGGGAGGGACAGTCGGCCGATTTGCGGAGGTGTGCGCCCCGGGCTCGCCGTTTGACGCGGCGTGGCGTGCATCAGGGACGTAATGGCATTATGAATAGGAGCCCACGTGCCCGGAATAAGGCCTGCCGCGCACGTCGCGGATATTAACAATGGAAGAGGACGACGTAAGAATTGGTTATGTATGTATTTTGTGTGTCTCCTCTTGCGCCGTGACATCTTCCAAAGGTCAACACACTGAATTTATGACGTTCGGCCTCTTCGTGATTTCTTTATGTACGAAATAAATCCCTGCAAAAAAGTAAAATAAACCGAAGTTAACATAAAATAATAAAATATATATTTTTTAAGGAAATCACAATGGAAAAGTCAATTACATTATGTTTTAAATCTTGAAAGCATGATAGGTTTCATTAAGTATATCAACATATATATTTTAGGAATAAAGCATAACATAGTCCATACGTTCCCTGACTTTATACGATATAATCATCATCATAGACGCAACAGCCCCATGCCTCATAACACCCTTCTTCATTCTATTCGGTCTGCCGCTACGTCGTTCCATCTTCTAGTAAGCTTGAATGATACAATATTCCTCTGTACACAGTCCAACCATCTCAGCCTTGGTCATCCTTTCTTCTGGTGATAGAAAGGCTTGCTAACCATAAGTTTTTTTGGCGGGTGACTGTACCGCATCCTTGTCACATGACCGGTATAGCTCCTTGTAGTATAGTCGGTACAGCTCCTTGTTACTTTTAATACGCCATTGATCATCGTCGAGCCTAACATTCGAAGCCGTATGTTAGAACGGGCCTGAACGGTCTTCTTTGAGAGAAATCTCAAATGTGAAGCCTTTGAAGTCTAAAGGAGCACTAGTTTCTAGCATGGTTCTTCTTCGTACTACCAAATTTCATTGTTGTTTTTAATAAGTGGGCCGATATATGTAAATTCCTGGATGGCCTCGATGCTTTACTCTTCGACTCTCAAGGGTTCGTTCTTGTGTAATGATGGGATAGATCTTGAAGTCTGTTATTAAAAATGCTTTTTACGAAAATGTGATTTCAGAAATAAAGGCTAATGATAGATAAATAATTGAAGTTTATTATGCCAGCTTGAAGAAGTGCTTTGCCAAGTAAATCGACCTTATTTTCTCGAGTTTACATACCCCAGGCAGCCATGTACCCATGCGCTGGGGTATAAACTTGGGTAGAATCCAAACTCCCTCATGTAGAGATATCTAAGAAATTTATTCTATATCTTCTCTAATTTGAGGGAATTTTAGGCATCATAAGGCGCCCATATAATGGGACCTGATTCAAGCAAGCTCTGAACCAATGCATCGTATATCACTCGTATGGCTAAGGTGCTACGTATGTGATGAAAAATTCTCAAGAAGACGCTCAACATTCTTAATGATCTCATACACACGTCCGATACCTGTAAACTAAATTTAACTCAGAATCAAACAAAATACCCAGATTTTTAACAGACGATTGCTAAGAAAGACTTACATTCCAAAATCTGTAATTAAAGATGATGGGCTCCTTTGATCTAGAAAATGCCAATACTTAATAGAGGACGATTTAATATTGACCAGCTATATTCCAATTGCAACGAAAGGGCATCTTCCACTGAAGTAACAGATCGAAATATTTTTAAATCGTCTGCGAAAAGTGAAAATTTACATTGAAGGATATCATTTATAAATAAAATAAATATTATAGATCCTAAATTTGACCTCTGCGGAATATCTGAAGGTGTATTGTAAGCTTACGACGTTTGAGAAATCTAGATCAAATGGATAATTGTCACTGGTGACAATAATCAGGTTCAGAAAAATGCGTGAATGGGGTAAATAAAAATTAGCCTTTTTTATGGGAAGACTGTGTAATAAATGTATAATTACATGCATCTACGATTTATTTAGAAGAAATTCTTAATCAAATATTATAGAGAATTATACGAAAACTTGTAATTGTTACCGTCGTGGGAATACAATGAAGCAGAGATACGATTTTCCACACTAATGTGCCGGAGGGAAGCCGAGAATGAAGTATGGTCCCTGTCTGCGTAGCTTAAATAAAATTGATACTCATCGCCCATAATAAAGGAAACAATATCGTAGACTTGTTAATTACCACGGGAGCAACACCTCGGCCCGTTTGTTTGCTTGGCACGCATTAGCAAGAAATATGCGCTCCGGCAGAATGCAAACAAAGGTGTATCGCATTTGTTATGTCAGTGGGACATAATCTACCCTGCTTTGGCAAAACTTGCTAAAAACAACCATTGTTCCGCCCCGTGCCTCCTATGGCTGGAGCTGCGAGCCTCCAGTATAAACATCGCCGAATAATGCGATAGGGGGTGGAAGACTGCTTTAATTAAATTGCATACAAATATGTCTAGTCGGATGCACGGCCGAATGTAGACCTTTTATTTATTTTCAAAGGAATAGAAAAAGATTATCCATCTTTTATATAAAAATTGAATAAAAATCCGCAGTAAAACATTTAATTGGATTCTTGATTTTTTTTTATTCAGCGTCGACATTGTTCGAGAATTTTCCGAACTGTTTTTCTTTAGTGCGCGTCTTTTATGAAAATAGATCGGTTTTTATTATGATTATCATAGTTTTGTTCGGCGTCGCTCATGCATTGGACGCGTAGTACCATTGGGGATGCCTGTATCAATTGTGTCACATAAAATTAGATGGTTTATTGAATATAAAATCTAATTCCACGACACGATTGTAAAAATAAAATTGTATTTTATTTGTTTACCCGTGAATCATCTCTTTTCTTGTAAAAAGCGCTATACAATTCCATCGGTTATTGGACGGCCGTTAATGGAAAACGACCATTATATGTATATATCGTTACATAGAATACAAAAAAAAATTATAAAGAATGTACTAAAATTATCATACAATAAAATGTAAGTTAAATATAAATAATACTATTATTGCATGAATGGAAATTCAAGAAAAGATTCGTGAATACTCTGAAATTAAATGTTTTTCAGACATTACACTGTTACTGCAAAGGACCTTCTGCACCATTTTCAAATGTAACAGCTCTTACAGCACGTCGCTGCTGAAGGCGGCGTCCAAAGTGCTCTGCCGACGGGTCGCCCTGTACACGAAGCAAAATATACCGGTTGCCATTTCACAAAAATGTCTGTATATTTAGTTGAGCAAAGTATTGAAAAGTAAATGAGTCGAGCAAAAAGGAACGAGGCTTAATACGGGTCTTTAGTTCCGATCCCCATTACAACGTCATGTCTGCGAAGCTAATAGTTATTGCCAGAGAATAACTATTATCTTTATTGCTTATAGCTGTTTCTTGCCCCGGCCGCTATTATGTACTCCAAATGTGTATATATATTTTTCGGCGAGAGAAAATGCGGGAGCTTTTCCACGGAAAGCTTATTAATTTCACTCTCGGTTGACAATAAGTAATGACGCTCGCTTGTATCGATTCATTTCAATCGTGTCTTTTTCCCGCTCTGCGAAAATTAATAACGCCCAAATTTAAAGCTAGTTTCATTTAATTTATGTAAAATATATACAACGAAACCCCGTTTTTACGTGCCCGAATTTCAGGTTTTCTAACTATTTGCGTTAAACTGTTAGAGTCCTGTTTTATTTTAGTACACACTATTAATGATGACCTCAAAATTGTTTAAAAACCATTTTTAAGCTTAGTTTCTATGATAAGAGCTAAGTACAGAAAAAAATATCTTATTCCTAGATAGAGACCGGGGAATATTAAATTAGCCCCTTTCCATTTAAACTGTGTTAGTGAATCTGTTGTCATTAGACTTGGGAATAATCGGTGGTTTTAAACATTACTACTGTAAAAATCTGGTACAAATATAATTTTTAAAATTGGAAAGGATTTCTGTTAACCCTTTCTGGTTCAAAAAAAAAAAAATGTTCCATCCAGGTTTTTTTTAATAATACTATTTTTATGCTCACAATTTTTGATTTATTTTGAAGGTATAGAATAATGCTCTAATTATTACATTTTATACACATCTAAAGTATGATATTGATGAAAACATTCACCATTCGCCGATACAAAGAATTTTTTTCTGTTGGAGCATATCAAGCAATCTTTATGCTTCCCTTGAGGATTTGGGTATAAGAAATTATCCTTTTTGTCCAGTCTTTGCTCCCTATCGCCCGTGGAAACCAGTCCAGCTTATATAGCTTGAACCCGAAAATCACCAACCAAATTCAACAATAATTCTTCTCGGAATTTGATATGTGATGTTGCTTTTATTCCTTGTTGAGTTGCACGCTGTTTATACAGAATATAGGAATTGATGATGGACGTCTCCATCCCCCAGAAAAATTCTATTTCCTTCTTTGGATTGTAGAAAATGTACATAAATCTTCCTATGAATCCCATCGTCGATTCATCTACTGACAAATTTTCATCGGGAACAAAGTGATCTCGAAATTTTCCATCCAGATAAATTAGGAAATTGTTCACCCTTTGAATTCTGGTTCTAAATTCTTGCGTAGCCCTTGGCATTGTTTCTAAATCCAAAGACCAAAAAATTTGCAAAAACCGTCTGCATGGGAACATTTTGTATCCTTCTCAGGTAAAAAGGTACACGGTCCAATGCTCATAAAAACCATTGAATCCTCATCCCAAAATACCGCTGCACTAAATACAACTGAGAAAAAAACATGTTTGCTTGTATTTTTACAATAAACTGGACATAGGACCGGAAAGAGTTAAGACATGGGGTGAAACTGGAGAAATAACAGTCAAAAATTGTTTTTGAAAAACTGGTATCGTTAAGAAAAAGATGAAATAGAAGATACTAGAGATGAAAGCCTCGTCGGAGCTTAATCAAAAACACTAGATATTATGGTGCACAATGCTATTGATGGCTGGGAATAAATTCCTACCTAACTTGACAAAAATGGACAGTCACATTCACAAAAACTCAACCGACAAAGAATTATTTGACGAAGGAGATCCATCTAATTCCAACAAAGATAATGCTATGCCGCATATTGAGGGCCTTAAAAGCTACTCTACTGGCATTGAAAACGTATAAGACGAAACTTTCTTATCGATTTATAAGATCGAAAAAGCTGTAAACCAGCACAAAAATATGTACCAAACTGATTTGCGTGATTATCTAAATTTTTATTTTTTTTTTCTAATCGGGAATCTCACGTTTTCCCTCCGATTACGTTTTTTTATCGGTCCCTTCAAAAACGAAAAAACGGGGTTTCAATATATTAATAAAATATAATCATAGAATATATAATTGACGATTAATCTCTAATGAGAAAACTAGCAAAATATAAAGAAAAATATTTTTCATAAAATATTTGTGATTCAAATCAATTAAATATTAATCAACATTAGCACATATCTTTGCTGGGCTTTTAAAATAATTTTAAACAGGATTTATTTATAGCAGCTGCGTGTTTTATGTCAATAATCTAAATAAGTCATAAGTTAATTAAAAATAAACACAGACAGATAAAGATTATTGTGTAAAATGGCATTTATAGAATAAAAATCTTTGTACGTTTTTCTTTAATTAATATTTATCAGAAATTATTATTATTATAATATAAATAAGTGCTAATCTTGTTATAAATAAGCAACGATATAGTGTTGTTTTTTTCTATTCGTGAAATTAATCTATCACAAGGATTCAAAATATATCGTGTCCTATTCTATTGTTTTAATATAAAACTTATTAATCAATTTATTATCATACAGTTTTAACAGATATAACTATACAAACTATAATTCAGACTACTTTTTATATATATACACTTTAAAAATTTAAATATACCGCATTCATTTCATATGAAAACCGATCTTTCTTAACCCTTTGATGAGAATCAACGTACATCTACACCACACGTCTTATTTTAAATGGCACGCTTTCAATTTGAAATAAAATATTATTACTTATTTTTTATAAAAACTACATAGCTTTATCAATAATATGTAAAAAATATTATATTTTTTTCATATATTAGAAGAATATTATAAGAAGAGTCATAAAAGATCTGGATAATTTGGTCCATCATTTGAACAATTCTTCGGACGAAGATTCAGACTCTGAAGAGGTGCCTTAACTTACGAGCTGTAAACATGGTCGGATAAAAGAACTAAAATAGAAAGTTCGTCATGGTAATTGGTCTTATTATGACTAAAACGTGAATGTAGGCGCAATTAATAATCCTGATATGATGTTCAGTTTCATGGATTGCTCCCAAAAATCCCTTAAGCAATCTATATGATTTTTTCCCGGCTAATCAACATGACTAAACTAAATGCATATAATCTCTATTAAGTGAAGACAGGGAAGAAACTTAAATTTGGCGATTTTCTACCTTATATAATTTTTTAATAAATAAACTACTGATATTATTTGATTTATAACAAAAATAACACAAATCATCGAAAGTAATCAGCGTCTTATTTGTATATTTATGTATGAAAAAAGTATACTGTATGACTAAATATTAAAAAAAAACTTATAATACTGGTAAAATTAAATAATAAAGAGATAATTTGAACTTAAAATAAATAAGAATTGAATAATAAATGTGTGTAATATTTCTCTAATATAAGTGGGAATTTATTTAATTTATATATCATAGCGTGAACATTTATTTTACATTTGAAAAGAATTAGCCTTTATATTAATAAGAATATTTTTACTATGCGATTTAGGATCTACAATGTAAATGTTTGCGTATTAATTTTAATTAATGTATATATATATTATTGTACATACGATAACTAATCGTATAATAAATAACGAAAACATGTGATTTTCGCACGACGCGTTTACGCACAAATGATTTTTCAGTAGGTCACGCATGGGCGTCGAGGGCACTAAAACATTTGTATACATTGTATATGTACATAATAATTATTCAGACTATTTATTCTTAGAATAATTAAATGAACATGTAAAATTATGTATTTTTTCTATTAAAATTCGACTATAATCGACCCACCCTCTCCCTTTATAAATATATCACCGTACATTTAATACATTTATTCGCACGGGGCGACGGAAAAATCGCGCGTCGTTGTCATCGAAAAATGACAAACGAGCGTCGTTGCTCCCAATAATTTATCACTCACTTAACCTATAAAAGCTAATATAATATTTGCCGGCGTACTATTCCATCATTTAATTTTCTTAAGGGGTTAACAGAGAAATATGAAAGTCCGCCGGCTGTAGGGCAGCGCGATGCATCACGGACGAGGGGCTGTCTGTTTATATAACTGAGCGTGTTTGTATAGGCCCGCGGAATGATTGAAGACCTAAGAAATTGCGAATATTATACGCATACATATTTAGTATAGAGAGATCGTATAAAATTCGGGAGCCGGGAATAGCGCCTTCATCTCGCGCTCTATCAATATTAACCGATCTTGTGATATGGAGATATACGGAAAATCAACCAGTTGACGAGATAATGCGTCGATGATGAACCATTGTATGATTCTATCTGATTCTATTTCTGTAAAGGATACTACTACAATGTAAAAGCATTGCTCGATTCCCAGAGCGATCGTGATTTTTAGATTGTTCCAAGTGACCTTTCCCACTTTTAATGACTCTCTCATAACAATTTAGAGGTTTGGAGACAGCATACTCATTTATTATATTTTTAGCGACCTCATATATATATTAAAAAAAAAAACATTTAAATAATGTTGCATCGATCTGATAAAAATATAGTCAGATAAAGCAATATCTGGAGAACATGGAGGGTGACGAATTGACCTCCACGTTAATTTTCCTTGTGTAATTTTTACTGTTTGTTGGCTAACATGATAAGGAGGATCGTTTTGCTTAATTTTTGTCACTAAACGATACAGTTGTTTACAATACAGTTTTACAACTATTGTTTGGCTAGGTTTAAGGGTTTCAAAACCGGATTTGGCATTGTTACCTGACTCTATGCAACCATTGATTTTTGCGCTTTCGGTTATCCTTTTGTACTTAGGATGAAGCTGTGTCGGTCCCCGGTTCAACGGGTGCAACAAAAACAGTTTTTTTTTAATGTTTATAAATTAAAATAAAATTTCTTAAGAAAAGAGAGAATAAAGAGGAAAAGAAGCCTTGCACGACTCTCAGAAAGTTGTTGCAAAACAAGAAAATGCCTTATAGCAAATCTCAACGCTGACCAGTTCCATGTGTCTGATAGAACCCTGGATCCACCTGGAGACGCGTAGGGGAAATATCGCATCGTACAGCATAGATTAGATCGCTCTTTCGGTTAGAGTAAAGTTTATTCAATCGTCAAGATTCTTTTCACTTAGCTAGTCCGGTATCCATTTCCCATTTTCCATACCTTGCCGATTTTTTTAAGACGCTTTTTCACACTTGATGTCCTAGATTGCTCGTATTTAGATCACATTTAGAGGTCTTCTACTTTTAGGATTATTTTTTAAATCAGAATTTTCTAATCTAAATTTATTAAACCATTTGCAAACATTAAATAATTCCCCAGTACACTTTAAATGTTTTTATAAGGAATTGTTGCAGTCTCTTTTTAAAAAAAAAACAGATTTCGAATAAATTCTTCACATGATAAAAATTGATCCTCTGTATATTATTATTATTTAGGTGGCCTATTAACTCTAAGGCGGGTATTTGCCACCTGCAGGACACCTCCGTCTCAATCATGATGTCATGAATGTGACGGAAGTTCTTCGGGTTATCTTGGCTCTTCGAATACTGGTCAAGTCGCATATTGGGTTGTTATTTGTTTATAAATCACAATATATTCTTGGTAAATGTGGTCACCAAAATAACGCTGATCACGATTTTAAAAAGGCAGGAATCGCTAGCGCTACTAATTTTTGAAAGGAATAATAAAAACGTTAAGATGTACATTCGTCTAAATACTAAATTTTACGATAGCTCAACCCCTGAGCTTTTTAATGCTACGAAATCAATGATAAGTCATATTTTTAAAATCCTTTAATAGTCTTTAAATGCTTGTAGAAATGATGGGTTTAAGAAAATCCAAATAAAACCCAGTCCTCATTCCGAAAATAAGGTCACATATTCTTGTAGATTAAATAAACATGGCTAAAAAATGTAGCTTTGTAGATTTTATCGAGATGCTTGGAATTAATCAGTAACGGAGGAATGCTATGTGCTAGTTTAAAAAACATTATTTCGAAAAAATAGAGAGCAGAACGCTTTTAATTTAAATTAGATTAGATTAAAGATCCAATAAAAAAAAACTAGCTAAAACTTTTTTTTTTAATTTTTTTTATGTGACATGTTTTCTTCCAGATTTAGGCGATCTCCTGATATTTTTTCTTTATATATAGTGAATAATAACAATCTTGGACCTCTCAATTTAGTCCAGTGATAGCTTCTTTCTACTGAACCATAAAAAAAAGAATTAGAAAAAGTTTACCTATCACATTTTCATCTATGATAGTTTGCAGAAAGCTATTCTTTTGTCACTAATGATGTGTCCTGTACATCTGTTTGTATAATAACTTATTTGTTGGTTACTACAGTTCATCGTTGGCATAGTTTTGACTTAATATTTTTATAAGCTTGTTCAGGGTAACTGTATCTCTCAATCCAGTTAAATAAGCCAAGCTTTCGAAATGATAGAATATGATATCTACCAGCTTCTAATAGAGTTTAATATACAATTCAGAATCAATCCACTAGTCGACTATAATTAATTCTTTCAACAAATGTACATTATTAATATAATAACTTCAAAATAATTTTCCATTATCATTATTAACCGTCAAAAATTGCGTGCAAATTTTCGCACAAGGTCTCATACGATTAATTTTCCACGTACACAATTTTAAATAATAATTACAACGTATGAGAAACAAATCGCCTCCAAATATCGCAGTACAGTATTAGAACCATGCGTGACATTGACAAACGATTTAGAGCACCGATGTTGTTGCCATACGAAAAAAATAGGTTTTTTTTTCTTCTGTTTTTACCCCCCGACTAATCTCTAGAGAAAAATTGGTTTAATGAATGTAATAAATCTCGATGTAATCCGTTGAGATTTCGATTGATAACAACACTCGGTAATAATGCATTGAATTAATTAATCCTCCGCTTCGAAGCGGTTAAGATGGTGTCATTCGATATGAGAATTTATTTTTTATGTGATTTATTCATGTGTGCAAAAACTTAATCGTTTTATCGTAGGATTTATTAAGAAATTTAATTGTATAATCGATATATATCGTTTTTTTAAATTATTTTAGAATGTAAACGATTGCAGAATTATAATGTGGATATTAAATTATTTTATTGTGATTTTTTTATATGCTTAAAAAATAGTTAAGTGAAATATTAGCCCGTGTTATCGCGACGCATAATAAAAATAGAGCGCGGACAACCCATGAATCGTTTCAAGCGTAAACGGGCCATAAGGAATTTAGATGAACTTTCTATACACAGAATAGAGCCTTTCACAAATAAATAGCACTTAATACTAGAATTTACGACCGGCCCCTCCGTTCATCGGGATTAAGGTTAATGGAACGTTTTTTCTCTTCTTTGTCGCATAAGTTATTCAAGAGGTGGCGTGACTTACGGGAACTTTTATGGGCCCGACTCTTTCTTCCTCCTCCGTCCTCGCATTAACTCGCCGCCATAGTTAATTATTTAGAATCACCGATACATGACAGCCGAGCCTCAGAATAACAGACGCGTTCTGTAGTGATTGACCGTGGAAAAAAATCCGACCACCCTGTATTTATTTTTAATTATATAGAAATGACTTTGCACGAACTCTTTTGCCGTTCTAAGTCAGAAGCGAGATGTAGTCAGAGGCATCAGAGGCGAGGAGAGGACTCGAGGCTCAAGTGCAGCTCTAGGCTGATTGTCAAGATGCACGCAGCGGGAAAGCCGGAAAATGGGGCTCGGCAAATGAGCTGTTTGTTCTCGGAGATGTATTACATGAGACTAGTTTACGGTTGAATCATCCGAACATAAAATTTATTTAAACAATTTACGTCTGTATTATTGCAATTTAAATATGTTTAAATAATATAAACAGCAATTAAATTTATTATTTATTTTGATAATGGAATAAGTCACATGTATATATCATTTTTTTATTATAGTGAGTTTATATAAACTTTTAAATGGCGTAGCGTGAAAAAATGTGTGTTTATTAGTTTCATTAAATTAGTGGCTCACATAATTATGCGATGTTATTCGCAAGCAGAGGAAATTGGCTGGGTGCGAGCCGGGTAGGTCCCGACGACGCACTCGCTTCCGAACCACCCTGCAGTAGTTTGCCTCAGTTTATTCAAGTACCGGGTATGCCAGAAGCACCGGCTCGGTAATTGTGGAGGCCAATTAACTTCGCTAAAGAGAACACGCGAGAACCCGCCGCTCTCTTTGGGCCACTCCCTGTTCCAGCCGACGCCGCTCCCCGTACTCCCCCTTCGTCCCCTCATCTGCGCAGCTTGCGAGTCAATAAAGGACGCTAATTTTGGGGATACGGCTGATTTCGTACGAATGTGTGTATGCGAAATTCTGGCGCGTCTTAAAATTAGATTTCGTACTAAAATATCAACCACATCTAATGGTTTCTCTGCTGAAATTTAAGATCAGCCATAGACTATCTTAGATTTCTGGAATTTATTAAAATAAACTATTACAATTTACTTTAAAAAAAATATTTAAACGCATTTAGATAAAATTTAATTTTTTTTGACGCCTTATTTTAAATGGCGTGTTTTCAATTTCAAATAAAATATTTTTATTTATTTTTTTATAAATACTACATAGATTTATCTCTAATGTGTAAAAATTATTTCAATTTTATCATCTATTTTTAAATAAGAAATAAATAGGTAAATATTATCAAAAAAAAAATCAAAGAAAGATTTTTTTATATTGCACTGTTTATGTCCCATACGTAAAATGACTAATAAATAAAGCGCCTAATGGGGTCCAAATTCGGTGATGATGATAAGCCTGATATGATATTTAGTTTCATGAACTGTTCCCGAAAATTCCTCAAGTGGTATAGGATTTTTTCAGCTATTAGACATGACCACACTATATGCATATATTTTTTTACCAAGTAATGAGAGTGAGAGAAGAAACCTAATTTTAGTGATTATTAGATACATATATAAAATTTTCGTGTTTTTTTAAATATTGAGAACCACTATTATTTAATTTATAAGAAAACCAACTTTACATATAAACATTTTCTTTGAAAAAATAGCCCAACAAGTCCCGGGACGTGTATGCAAATAATATGAACTCATTACTTAAAGGGTTTTTTTGCAAAAAAATATAGAATCCTTTTTCTTTAACGCAGCTGAAAAAAACTGAAAAATCAAAAGAAAGACCAATGTTTACCTTTTCCCATACCGGAAGATCTACAACGAGCTTTCAATAGTAAACAAGCCAATATAGGATATTGGAGGACAGTTAACACAAATTATAAAAAATAATCAGAAAGTAAAGATGATATCATTCGACCGAAAAAAGCATTTATGTTTATTTGTATCAAGAACGATGAGGAAAAAGATTATTTACTTTAAGGTTAATAAACTTTGGTATTGTTGCTTGAATAGTTTTCGATACTAATTCGGAAGCATTTTCTAGACGTCTATCTACAATGTCATATGAGAGTAACCTGTATTATACTTTTTTTTAAATCGACACAAAAATATTTATAATATGTATATATTTCTTGTCCTCTTTTTCTTTTTTTCTTGCCATTTTTTTTTTAAATATAATATTAGGGGGATTAAAAAGTAATCATAATTTGTATTGCTAGCGTATTTATTTAAAAGAAAATGTTAAATACATCATTTTTAGTTGCAGTTGTTCGATTGCCTTTTAAAAAAAGCCCTTCGATTTTTAATTTAAAAACTTTTCCAAGTGCGTTTTCACTTTTCCAACAATATTGATTTTTTTTTTACCTCTTGATGTATGCTCTAGCGATCTAAAAAGGTAATAATCCAATCCGTAGATGAGTTAAATGTTCCAATGCAAGCTCCCTTATTTTTTCCAATGTAATTTTTACGGCGTGAGGCCTCGCGTTATCGTGTTGAAGGATCCTTTTTTGTTATTGATCAAAACAGATTTTTTATGAGCTTTTGAGCCCGAGTTGTTCACAATATACTGTCGCTGTAACGGTCTATCCAGGTTCAAGCAATTCATAGTTTACAATTCCAGAAAAATTGGACGATAAACAAGGACCTTTTTTACTATTAGTGATGGTCGAGAGGTCGTAACAGGTACTTCTCCGGAAGAAAGCCATTGTTTTTTTTCATAAAGAATTATTATATAGCATCCATTTATCATCTCTAGTTACAATTTTCCGCAAAAACGGATCGGCCTCATACCGAGACAAAAGATAGGGGCAGATGGTACGCCATTGATCGAGCGCCGTCTTTATTAATTCATAAAGACTCTAAATTACATGCCTGCACATTTTTTCTATGCGACGAAGATGATCCTGAACTATATACCATGAACAGCTAATCTTTGATGATAAGTCCTCAATTGTTTGACGAGGATCGGGATCCACCATGGCACTATTAGTATATCATCATCTAATTTGTAGGGTCGTCCTTTTCTAGTGACATCTTTGAGATTCCCATTTCGTTTGCCTATATCCCTTGATCGAACAAAAATAATTCACAATGACCCAAGTGTGCTTCTTCTATTATTGCTCTTGACATCCTTCCCCCTTGATAGAAAAAAAAATAAAATTTACAACCATAGCGTTATCGTTAAAACAAAACTTACGTGTTTGCGGGACCGTGTCTCGACACAAACTAACTGTGAATAAGCTTATAGAAGAAATTTTGATTACTTTTCCGTCCCCCTTATATATGATGATAATATATTTATTTTAAATTTAATTATAATCCCACCGATAGTAGCATGTAATTTTATATCAACATCGCAAATTAAATGTAATAAAATAAAAAAAGCTGAATAGCTTTATTCATAAAAAATATTTAATATTTAATATTAGTGTAATTAAGATAATTGTTCTGAAATATTATATGACAGATAATATCATATGATAATTCTGATACGAGCGTATATTCCACTTTGCAATTTATTCAATTTGTATAAAAGCCACGAGCATGCATGGCATTGATGTATGATAGCAAAGAGCACGAAGACCAGAACCTTCACAGAATGAATTTATCGTAAGTGGCAGAAGGTCAAGGACGCACTATATTGGATTTTAAATTTTGTAGATGTATTAAATAATAAATTTGCATAGAAGCGGCCATCAATCATAGATTGCCCTATTTGCAGGACCGCTACTTGCTCCCCGGGGCGCTCGTAGCTCGCTCTAAGAACCATCGGTATTACAAGTACAGGGATGGGATTTCCAGGGGGGGCCGAAAGCCCCAACCCCGCTGCAGCTAATCAGCAATAGTTTCCGGAATAGTTCCGTGTGTAATGAGAGCGGGCCGAAACATCAGCAGTTTGAGGTCGTAGACCGCAAGCTGCAGGAATCAAAAGCCGCAGGATAATAACTATTTTGATAGCGGCCAGTGGACCTGCAGTATGGCCCAGAGGTACTACACTTCACTCCCACTATACTCCACTCCCTGGCTGTATGCAGTGACCCCGGGAGATTAATGCAGAGGCAGACGGAACCGCAACACCGGGACTGCCCGCGGTCGTTATTAATTTGCAATGGGGAAAACATGTCGTTGATTCCCGATAACGAGACCTCAAATGTATTGCTATGAATTTATATTTCTTAATCGACCAAAATCATGTCCAACAAATAACTCGCATTACCAAAAAAAAATCTATCACTATAATAAATTAAATAAAATTTAATAACTGAGTTCCGTAGTAATTTAAATTCATAAAGCATTGCTTTCATCCACTTACGTTCCATTTCCATTATCCGTTACCTCATTGTTGAAACGGGGCCCCGGTTTTAAAACGTCGAATCAACCCCGATTCCCGGTGCTCGAACACGGTCTATTTATTAAATTTGCTTTGTGACTACGTACACATGCGAAAAGTGTATGCAAAAATAGAGAGGAAAGACAGAAAAACGCTTTCCATACCAAAAGCTTTAAGCGCGGATCCCTTTAGACATAATAACAAAATGCGTTTTGACAAGAAACTCGCGTAGATGCCCGCGTATCTACTCGGATCCGGGAACAACAACCCTCGGAACACATCAAATATTTCTTTTGTGCTCGAAATTATATTTGTATGTGCTCTAAAGCGCTGCTGAAATACGCAAGTCTTTAACTTTAAAATTTAATCACGTTTGAATATATATAACAATATTTTTATTAAATAAGTAATACTATATGTGTTAGTCCGATTGTCATATTCTATTGATATCGTGTTACTACAATTATTCCTGACGTATATTAATATTATTATCCATGTTATAGGCTGTCAAAATGCTGTATAATTAGGAAAAATATGTCATAAATATATTAATATTTTTTAAAAAGCTTAACTTACTCATTAACATAGAATTTTAAGCATTTAAAAATAATATTCGTCAGGTTTGTAAAATGTAAATATTAATATATAACGAAAATTTATCAGGCAAATGGATGAAGGATCTAAATCCCTAAAGTCGTGTGTACGATGCAATTTTTGGAATCCCACAGGGTTCTAAACAGGGGACCATTATTATTCGTTTTATTTATTAATGACATACAAAATGTCCTTTCTTGTAGTTTCTTACTCTTTGCAGATGACTTAAAACTATTTAAATCAGTTTCCTTAATATGTGATGCCCTTTCGCTGCAGCTGAACATCAATTCTTTGCTCGAATGGGCGTCTACTAATCGTCTTCGGCTTAGTATTGGAAAAAGTCTGGAAATTACATTTCCGAGATCTAAAGAATTTTTAACCCTTGATTATATGCTTGGGAACGTAATTCTTTCCAGACAGTCGTCAAATAAATATCTGGGAATTCTGTTCGACTCTGAATTTATATTCAATCCAAATGTATAGGAGGTAAGTAATAGAGCTTCAAGAATGTCAGGATTTGCCTTGAGAAATTCTCATTACATACATAGCACCTTAATAATAAAGTTTCTAGAAGATACATTGGTTCATAGTTTACTTAAATCAGGATCTATCGTCTGGGCGTCATATGACGATTTGAATATCCGCAGGCTAGTGGAAATCCAAAAGAAATTCTTAAAATATCTCTAGATGAGGGAATTTGAATACATCCAGTGCATGGATTCATGGTTGCTTGGGTTATGTAACTCTCGAGAAAAAAAGATCAGTATACTTGTCCCTTATGGGCGCCACTTCACTACCATCGAGCTCGTTCGCGTGTGTTTTTTCTTCCGCCTAATGTGAGGAATGAATGAGGAAAGTGGATTAATATCTTAAATAAAAATATAATAATATGTAATCGCTTTACGACTCAAAGAAAAGGAAAAAAAGTGAGGATAGTTGCTCTCGGAAACTCTCTGGAAACCAAAGCTATTACTCTGCTCAACCACTTGGCTTATCATGTTGATATTTTCGATGTAAAGTGTCGTCAGTTTGTTGATCTGTTGTATGAGATTTTATCATCTGCCACCAATTATGTTAAGGCACCCGAGCTCGCGTATCAAAAAGGTACACGGCCGCTGGCGCCAAAACGTTCGACGGTCCGGTAGTTGACGATCGCTTCGAAGATCGAGATCAAGTGAAAACACGCTTTGTTTTTGATATTGATGTTTATTGAAGAATTTGCAGGTGTCGTCGGTTCGATATTAGGTGTGATGAAAAGATCCCAGAGACGAATCTCCCGTACAAGATGATGATAAGGATCCCAGAGACGTATTTCTGGTACGAGAAAAATCACGAAGATGTGATTGATATGACAGCGTGAGCGAATCACCCACAATCGACCATCGAAAGAATAACGACCAACTGCTGACTGACAAAAACGGAGTTTTTGTAGCAGGTATGAAAATGAAGACTTATTGTCTATGAAAGGGATGCGGACGTTCTGATTGGTCCGTCATCTCGGAAGTGGGCGCATTCTATATAGCGAAAGCATAAAAACACAAAATGTGACCATTGATTTTATAACAATGACGTTTCTTGTTCTTATATACATCCGTTATATATTCATATATTTTTTATTCTATGCTATGCTTTATATACATTATTTGTATTTAATTTAAATAAAAGCACATGCCTGCTAGTATCTTAAAAATTATGAATAAATCACATTGTCTTTAGGATCATTTAAAACCTTAGTTTTTAAAGTAAGAAATCGGTTAGTGCAGATACAAGAATCAGCTAAAAAATATCCAATGGAGTTACGTAAAATTGTGATAACGGTAAATTATCCACTAAATATAATTTTTAATGTGTATGAGATGGGACTCTATTGAAAACGAATGCAAACATGTGCGTTTACGTTCATAGAGGAGAAGCTTCTAGATTTGATTCTTCTAAAGATTAAGAAAATTTCTTTCGTTTACCTCCCCGGAAATGCATATGAGAATCAAAATTTAAACCGTTGTTATTGTTTCAATCAAAAGCTTCTCGTGCCATGTAAGATTATTCTAAAAATAATTTTCCGGTTTTTTTGGTGATGTAGTTGTAAGGCTTGGATGACACAAAATGTATTTATGGACTGGTTTAAAACTTGTTTCCGCCCAGTAATAATAAAATGTTGCGTATATATTGGTGCTCTGAACCTTAAGCTCTTCTGGTATTTGACAATGCGTGGGGACATCCTTTGGAACTTAAGACGCTGTGCACTGATTTTCTCGTTGAAGTGGTATTTTTACTCCAAATATTTATAACCTATGGATCAAGGCACAATATTAGCCTTCAAAGTCTATTATTTAAGAAAAACGATATGCTAACTCATTGAAAAAACTAATGAAGTTGATAGAGATGCCATGCGGGTTTAATGGAAACAATTTGATTCGACATTGTTGAAGTTCATTGTAATTATATAAATGGTATTCAATATATCATCGAAGAGATTTGTCTTATAGCCACATCCGTAGGAATCGATGGTGTTGATGTGAATGATATTCTTACTTTATTAAAATCACATGAAAATGGACTACCATACGTTCCTAGAAAATGACGTTTCAGAACCAGTTCCCATGCAAAATTAAAGTGTTAAACCACTGAAAAGCCCTTTTCTTTTCACAATCAATGTTAGAAGAGAACAACGAAGTTTACGAGCGAATGAATGCTGTAAAACGTGGCTGTAATGCATTACTTGACAGTTATCGGCATATGCAAATTTTGCACAATAAACGTAGGGGTTATAAAAGAGAATCTAGATTCCTTGGATTCTAGAATTATGAACTATTCTAATGTATGTATTTTTTGTTATCATTAATTAGTGTTTTTACAAGTTTTTTTTTAATCTTGCCATCGCGACTATATCCAGATCGTAACCCTCGCGATGAACGAAGGTTACCTCTACTTTATATATCTAATTTACACAGTTTCTCGCTAATCTAGATCTTGATTTATTAGTTTTTAACTATTTTAGTGACTCTAAAATAGCCCTACTATTACAAAGATTAATATCTATTAAAAAACAATAGAAATCTTCCATCTGAAGAACTTAACCTTTTTAAACATGTCAATATATTATTATTTTAAACGAAGTTTTACGAGTTAAATATAATAATATGAATCCTTATCTAATAATTATTTATTAAATGTTTTTGTTAGCTTTTGACATATGTACACATACACTTTCTAATGCTATTTAAATTTCATTCGGAGCCCATCGATATGTTTATCTCTTTAAATGCCGCTCATTAAGCGAGCGTTTAATTTCAACCGATAGCCCGAAACTATGAATAACCACATCATTAAACATACCGATAGCCATTTATTATTTAATTTAGATCCAGTAATTACCGATAATTAAGAGTGCATTAGGCGTTTCTGGCAACGTCGACGTGTCCACGGTCACGGCGTCGTAAATACGATATCTTAAAATTTCATTCGGCCGTGCTGTGCCATCATCAACGTGGCAGGATACAAAAAAAGGACATAAACCCTTGTTCCCCCAGCTGGTGGCGGCATTGTCGCCGGGCGCACATAGTGGTGTAATTTTTTTAGAGAGTGTTCTTCAAACAGAATGCGAGACAATAAACCACTAAGCCGAAAGTCTCGCTGGTCTTAAAAGCTTCTCCTCTCTGGGGGAACAAATTTTTTTTCTCTGGAAAAGATGAATGTGATTTAAAAAAATGTATTTTCATTTCATTCATTCTCTCTCGCCTCTCTCGTCCTGTTTATTCTCGTATTTTTTTCTTATACACAAATTCAAACGCATAGATGAAAGCGGGGCGCAGATATGAGACGCGAAATAGCCCGGGGGAGAAAAGCAATATTTCTTTCATTAATTACTCCGTTGTGTAGTTAGGGCTTTGTGTCTTCGCGTTTAAAAAAAATAATATTTTCATAGGGCCGAGACTATTTTTCACTCAGAGTTATTTTCGCGAAAAATTGCGCTCTCAACCGTATTTTTATATTTTAATCTAGAATTAAAAGTTTTAAGTGAATAAATATACATTAGCGATTTAAAATTTATATTAATGATATAAATACAAATATTTCATTAAAATTATATTGTAATTAATGATCGATTTAAATATAATTTCATATAAACAATTGTTAAAAGCTTTTTTTTTCAGATTTAATTTTTTCTCCTTGTTTTTCTGCTTTAAGACACCGAAGAGTTGCAACTCATTTTATTTTTTCTTAGTAAGTGGCTCAAATTAGTGGTAGTAGATAAAATAACGAAATTTCATACGATTTAAGTAGTAATCAAATCTTCATCATCATAGGAAAAGCCTTATTGTAGAATCCTGGACTCGTCCGATACCTTTCTCCATTTTATCCAGACTACCGCTAGCTCGCTCCATCTTGTTGTAAATATTAATGATGTAGTGTCCCTCTGTACACAGTCTCAGCCTTAGTATTCTTTCCTCCGAAAACATGAAGGCTTGTTAAACGTAAACCTTTTCAGCGGCTGATTGTTCCACATCCTTGACACGTCACTGGCCCGCCAGAGTCTGGCCACTCTGACGACGTTTGTGACCGATATATCCCTGCATAGTCGATACAGCTTCTTGTTGCTTCGGATACACCACTCCTCGTCGTCGAATACGGCTTTAAATAATCGTCTCAATTTTTTTTTCTTCAGAATATCCAGTTGTCCCTCAACTTGTGTGCCTGATGAAGGTCATGTAGAGCCTGACTTAAGTCTTCAAGGATTCAAGGATTAATCCTGGCCATAAAAGCGTGTATTTTAACTTGGTCTTGTTGATCCTTAGTCCCATGCCCATTGTCGCTCTCATTATTCGCTGGCATGCATCCTTGAAAGCTTTCCGAGATTTGGTGACAAGCTCTAAATCGTCGCATGGGCGAGATCTTTTCACGCTGAAGTATTTTATTACACCTTACCTACACGAGTGATATGTCATACAACAATAATGCTTGAGCGTCGCCTTGATGAGACTCTTCATAAGAGAAAAGAGAAGTAAAGAGAAAATGTTTCCATTCTTTTACATTCCGGGGAAGAATCCGCTATGATATTCCCCTATATATTATGACAGTCTTTAATATAGTAAATTTTAGAAAACCGTATACGCGGTGTTCCAAGAGTTATTCCTCCATAACGCAGTTCGTTGTATCGCCCTTCTCATGCAGTGGATATACGATTCTGACCATCCACTTTTCTGAAATCCCTTTAGATTATTGCTTTCCGCCAAGCCGTGCTCATTAGGGTGTAAATACCCAAAATTAGTGTACTCCCGCTGCATTTCATCACCATATTATCCAGGCAAAGGGCTCTACAGTTCTTCAATTTTCGGACTGCTGCTAGTCGGTGGGTTGTTTTCTTCTTCTTTACTCTCGTCGGTGAGAGGAGCTGTTTGTTGAGTGACATCGCTTTGCAAGTTTGTTGGGAAATCAGTGTCTGCCTCTATACGTGATGCACGATTCCCTATCATCATGTGTCTATGATACATGATGAGGCATCTACCAATCGTCTCCCGCTCAGTGTTGGAAAATATGAGGAAATGACATTTTCGAGGTCTGATGAATTTCTAACATTTAATTACATGCTTGGAAACGTAACTCTTCAATCGTCAGTTGACAGTCGTCAATCAAACACCTGAGAATTCTGTTGGACTTTAAATTTAGATTAAATCCACATGTATACGAGGTATGTAAAAGAGCTTCAAGAATGTAGGGCTTTGTCTTGAGAAATTCTCATTACATACATAGCACCTTAATAATAAGGTTGCCATACGATACATTGATTCATAGTTTACTTGAATCAGGATCTATCGTCTGGGCGCCATATGACGCTTCAAATATCCCCAAGCTAGAGAAAATCCAGACGATATTCCTAAAATATCCCTACTTGAGAGAATTTAGATTTTACCCAAGCGTATACCCCATTTCATTGATTCAAAGTTGCCTGATGTGTGTAGTTCTCTAGAAAAACGCAAAAATACTTGTCAAAGCACTCTTTACAGATCAAACTTTTTCAATTAATTATCTCAATATGTAATGACTTTTCGCTGAAGTTAAACATCAACTCTTTGCTTGAATGGGCATCTACGAATCGTCTCCCGCTTAGTGTTTGAAAATGTCAGGAAATGACGTTTTCGAAATCTAAAGAATTTATAACCTTTGATTATATCATTGGGAACGTAACTCTTCCCAGGCAATCGTCATTTAAAGATCTGGGAATTCTGCTCGACTCGAAGATTGTTGGGCTTTATCTTGAGAACTTCTCATTAAATTCATAGTACCTTAGTTATAAGGTTGCTATGCGATTCACTGATTCGGATTTACTTGAATCATGATCTATTATTATATCAAGGCGCCATATGATGCTTTGAATAGCCTCAGACTAAAGAAAATCCCGCAAAAATTCTTAGGATATCTCTTGATGAGAGAATTTGGATTTTATCAGAGCTTATACCCCAGCGCATGGATGTAGGGTTGTCTAGGGTATGTAATTCTCGAGAAAAGAAGGCTTATTTACTTATGCAAAATACTTCTTCAAGATGTTGTTCTGCCCAGTACACAACCCTCTTGTACTGTGCGAGTTGCCCTTATGAGCAACCTCACTACTAACGAAATCGTTCGCTATACTTTTATGTGAGGATACATTCTTTCAGACACACTCTGGTAGTGAGAGCTATCATTCTACTAAAGACATTTTCAATGTAAAGTATAGCTTATATTTTTTTCTGTACTATTTATATAAATGTTTATTATTGGATCACTCTGTAATGCCAAACACGCATAGTTTTAAATAAATATGGGTAATAAAACTTCTTGTTCGTTAAGTATCTTCCAATTTTTATGGACTTTTGTCTCAAAATACGCAGATTTTCTATCAAATGTATCATTAATACTATTTATTTTCTAATGCTTTTAGAATTTTGCTACAAGGTGTATATACAAACGAGAGTCTGATTACCGTGATCTTTAATTAATTTTCTATTTATTCAAAAATTGATTCGCAAAGCTCTTAATAATTTATTTAATGCACAGCAGCCGAGGCGAGCTGCTCACCCAAACAACCGACTCGGAAGATTAAATATTTTCACTCAGCTGGTTCCAGACAAGTCTGAACAAACTTTTCGTATACAAGTGCCGTTTGTGTAAATGAGTTATGGGAATTTTCCCCGTAATTTATTAACGACCGGGCAGCGATTAGAGGAACCCTTTCATCTTTGACACACTTCTCTATGTGATCAGCACCGGCAATTACAAAGCCATAAAGAACCCACGGTATTTATGGCGGAGAATCTCCGGCGCTTTTTTTTATTTTGTTAAATCGCTCTCGAATATTTTCCGCATAAATCATCCTGTATGCATTTAAGTTACATAAACACGGCCATTAAGATGATGTACGGCCGCTACGGATTTTATTAAAACGTTATAAATGAAGTTGTTACGCGGCGAATGGATAAGTGAGGTATTAATATATCACTGGAAAAGTAGCAAGTCGATAAATATTAATAACAATGATAGTAAAATAATAATTCATAAAATTAAATATTAACAGATGTCTCTAGTGTTGCACGTTTCAAATATTGTAAAATTAATTTTAAATTTCTAATTAAATTTCAGTATTATAAATAAAATAAGAATTACAGGAATTATATATGTATTGATACGTAAATTGTATATTGCCTGTTTTCACTGTTAATATGTATGTTTAATGTTATAGAATGAATATTTATTTTAATAAATCTAGAAGAATTATTTTATTTTTAATGAAAGAATTGGTTTAAATCGAAACGACATGGTCCTCTTTGACATAGAAAAACATATGGAGGTGGTCGAGGAGCAGAGTCGTGACCGTGTTCCCTAACCGGTCAGACCACAACAACACAACTCAAGCACAGACTGGTCTTTAGAGCTAGAACAGTGTCGAGCGCAAAAAGAAAGCACCTTAAAGCTCCAAGGGGATTGATCTTCGTTTGCTTTAGTATAGTCAATATTACGTAACTTGTATTTTTTTATATTATTAACATTAAAAATGTCTACACATACAAATAACAAATTAAATTTTAATACCTACTTACTAGCGATTCGTTGACTCCTCTCCCATTTACAGGGCATCAAAGATTCCCCAACTGTTTAATGAAATTAATTAATTTAATTATGTTTGTTTTTGATCCATATAATACAAAACTATTTTATTAAAATTCACCGGCAAAATATTTAGAAGGATCCTATATAATATAATATAACGCGATAAACGTTATAAAATTCATAAATAGGTTCTTAGGGCCAAAAACAACGTAGATTTCGATTATTATTCTTTAGAGTAAGACGTCCAAGTTAGCTAATATTTTTTTGAAACTTATGGTCAAGAAACTATATTCTAAAGCCGAATATCAATCAGTATTTAGCAATGAACAATAAAATAACCTAATAATAGCTCGAATATAGGTGTTAGGAACTCTATTCTTTCCTTACTATTTGTTTAATATATGATGGAGCCTTTTTCTAGACAGAATGCTTTGAAATAATTAAGATAATAAGAAAAATACAGTATTTCCTTTGAAAGACCAATTATTAATCTAAATATGTGTTTTGTTATAGTCGATAGTTTTTTCATGGAGCAAACTGATCAAAAATAAAGTAAACATTTTTCATCTTCACAAAAGTCGCTAGAGTCAACCCTGCTATAGCGCTTTCTCCAATAGAGCGGCTTGTGCAGTAGTCCCTCCTATATTGCTTCTTATAGGAAACATTACATTTTCAATGACAAGTTACTTATGTCGTAATGTGTAATACATTGACATTAAACTATTGATTTCATCTAATTTACAAAAAACAATTAAAAAAAAATAAGACCAAATTTTGTATGCCTCTAGTATCCTATAGAGCAGGTTTCGATAGAATGGTTCTTATTTCATGTGCTATAGGAGAATTTACTGTTCTATTAATAATCTAATATTTAATAAATTTAAAAAAATGTTATTATATAATATTAACAATAAACTCAATTTAGATGAAAGCTGTCTGAAATCCAGCAATAAATAGTGTATATCAAGTTGTCCGGTCCAAAAATGCGTATTTTAAATAATATAGGTTAATCGCCAAAACAAAATATTTCATAATTACATTGATATGATACATTCTTCCTTAATAGAAACAATATCTTTACATCTATTTATTATGTTTTTTTATACCATCGGATTAAAATTTACTAGGTTTGGAAGCAAAATATTATCAAGATCTTTGATGTGTGGAGACTTAATTTTTAATTGAAGACACCAATTCTCTTTAAACTTATTAGTGCATTCAAATTTTCTAGTTAAGCACAGCATACTTCACTCGTAATTATTTTACTGTAAGGAAGAACTTCATGATAATTCATGTCTTTAATATCTCATCATACACTCAAAAGCAATTATTTCTATAGAACCCAGTTAGGAGGTTGGTTTTGTTGCTCTGCCTCTTTAAAATACATAGTTGTTTACGTTGTTGGTTCGTATAAAGTACCCACTTGTTTTCTCCTATCACAAAATAGTGTAAAATTGAGTATTTTGGAGAAATATATATGTCCTTGCGCATCATGCGGCATCTATACGCCTCGATTGACAATTTTTACGATTTTTTAAAGATGTTCTTGCACACCAAATTTTTAGTATCCAACTGATGAATAAAACACTAATCATGTCTCGTAGAACCGAAGTCTAGAACACAACTGACCCCCAAAAATGATTATGAAAAAAACGCCTTTTTTGAACGGACAATCTGTTATTAAATTCAGGGGTTATATAAAGATATGTAAAATCAGATTAAATATGCAGTAAAGCTAATAAATAAATAATAGAATTGATGTCATATAATAAGACATCGTCATCAGCTTCTATTTATAATCGCGAGCTACTAAAGATTTACATGTGAAGAAGAATTACTTCCTTCTGGCGTGTATGTCCTGGATAGTGATGTCATAGACGGCACGGCGAAATGCAACGCGTGATTAATTCGCAGTGAGAGCCTTATCGATCCAGGGTTCATCTGGCCGGGGACTGCGACGACCGGTCCAGAACCGGTCCCGACTGGTTCCCAGCGCAAGTCGTCGGACGGCCTGATGCCGGTCGCACCGGTCCTCGGGCCCGGTTTGTTTTGTTTTTGCCGGGGCTAATGTCCCTCGAGCTGCATGTGCTTCGGCTACAACCACAACTGACCTCGTGACGCCGCCGTACTACTACGTCAGGTGACCGACTAGTGACTGAGTGCTCTAGGTGAAATTAATAGCGTGCGTCCGCAGCAGTAGGTCGCATCCTGGTCCACGCCCAATTGCATGACTTGACCTAACGGCAATCGTCACTCTGCATGCACTAATCAAGATCAATGGATCTCAATACGTATCGCAGACGTGAAAATGCATTTTTTGACAATTTAAAGAAAAACTTGTTGTCCAGCGTCGGATAACTAAGAATAGGCCTTCGGCGTTGAATAAGATGTTTCGCATCAAGTTCCCATTGAGGAAAAATACAAACTGAGGGCGTTGCACTGTATGGGACCCTAATTAGAGTAAAACCGCAGGCAATCGATCAACATGTTGGCAATGACATTACCCATCCACAATTGTATGCCTGATGATGAGGGCGTGATCTCCGTTGTTTAAGCTGTATATTATATTTATTTATTTATTTTATTTTAAAGACAATGCGTGATTGGCAACACAGAATAACCCAGGTCGCCAATCACGCATAAAAACATAAATAGAATAGTAAGAAAAAAACAAAATACATAATTTAAGATATAAAATAACAACAAAATAAAAAAAAATAAAAATGGAAATAAAGAAATAATTTGTAGTAAAGATCAAAGTACTATATATATTTAAAAGGAAAAAAAACAAAACCGTTATTAGTTGGTCCATTATATGAAATTATAAATCTCATACAAGAGATCAACTTGAAATGGCGATGTATTTGACGTCGATAAATCTATATTCAGTAGAGTGGTTAAGTAGAGTGATGGCTCTGGTTGCAGAGTCCTTGAGAGACACCTGTCATCGCATTTTGGCGGAAAGAAAAGCACGCATGAACAGGCTCGATGGTAGTGAGGGTGGCGCCCGCAAGAACAGCTCACTTGCAATTACAAGGGTTGGCACTTGCGCCAATGGCAGCTTGAGAAGTGTTTTGCCAAGTAAATCGACCATCTTTTTCCGAGGGTTACAAACCCCAGGCAGCCCTGTACCCATGCACTGGGGTATAAGCTTAGGTAGAACCCAAACTCTCTCATGTAGAGATACCTACGAAATTTATTCCGTATCTTCTCTAATCTGAGGGAATTCGAGGCGTCATAAGGCGCCCATATAATGAACCTGATTCGAGCAAGCTCCGAACCAATGCATCGTATAGCACTCGTATGACTATATAATAAGGGTATCTAAAAGTATAAAGCTATTTTTTATTGAGGAAAATTATTTTCAATCAGTAGCTTGTAGGTAACATACATATTATTTCGGTAATGTAAGTTAATCGCGACTATAGTCGGATAGGTGTCTGACGTTAACTTTGAATTCAGGGGGTATCTAAGATGAAGAACCATTAACTCAGCATGTTTTATATAAATTAGATAGTTTGACGCATTAGAATTAAATAATTTATTGCCATCTACCTTTCATTGATTAAATAGGTATAAAACGTAAATAAAAATTTCAATCCAACTCAAATATTATTAAAAAATACCCAGTGTCGTGGTTTGACACTGAGGTAAATATTAGTGTGTAAGACTAATTCCACTTTCATTTTTAGAATCTTTATATAGGTGAATGGCGTTTTGGAATCTTTATGTTATGCCATCAATACACCGCTGTCAAATGAATAAATAAATAAATTTAAAACTTCTAAAAAATGTTTAAAATAGAATATATGCAAAATTTAATTCATCGAATAATAATAATTTTGTCTGAAATGCTTCTAAAATTTTCAGTAAGACGAGCAGAATTAGAACAGAAAGAATTTTCTTTATTTGTAAAAAACATAGTTCTTTCTTAGTTATTTTGTAGCTATGATGAGTAGAAAGAGTTTTTTTAGACACGTGGGTGTCATCTGTTTCCTTATCATTAATCCTTAACAAGAGTAAAAATTAAAATCACTTAACCGGCAAGAAGAAATAATTCTCAAGGCTGACGCATTATAAAGGTGTGGTTTTTAACAAAGCTTTGAACCGTAATTTTTCGGTTCGATCTGGTTTTTGTTCAAGAAAAATAACGGTATTTTTAGTTGTCAATTCAGCTGCGAGTGATAATTTTTTAACCGCTATTTTTTTCGGTTCAAGTCCCGATTTTCGTTTTTAGCAGTATTCGATTACTTCTGTTTCTAAGACCTGATAAAAACATTTAATAACAAATACTCAGTGCTGAAAAAAAGCATTTATTTTTAATTGAACCGGAACGAAATAAAAAATAACAAAAAACGGTCCAAAGCTCTGATGTTTATCCAGAAGTTCATTATATTTTTTGTTATTAATAGTACATATAAGTTCTTTTAAAATGTCTCTAGAAGGTGCTTGTCTGGCAAATACGGAGGCTAAGATATTATAAGGGTATTGTTTTTGCCAAACTATATTTTAATTTTTTGTTTTATTTACAAAAAAATATCGAGCACATTAAAACAAATAATTTAAATATGGCTTCCAATGTCAAGGTATGTCAGAGACAAGCTCAGCAATATTTTTATCACGCCTTGTATTATCTGGCGTATTTCTTTGAAGATTTTGGCATAGATTTATTGTTTCTAATAATACAATTTAATTTATGATACGCAATATTAAACTAAAAAGTAATCACTTTATATTTGGTACACGATGATATTTAATGATACGATCATTTAACTTATGAAGGGCAAAAGTTTATTGTCCAGGATCTTATTAATAAATACTTTTATCTTAAATATAGTAATGAATAAAAATACAATAGCGTAAATAATGATTCGGTCCCTATCGTAAAAGCTCAGCTCCATTATGAGGTTAGATCAACAAATTTCAAGCTGTTTCGTACAAAATTCTATAATGGCTTTAACCTGTTGAGTTATTCTATCCAATAAATAAGCATAGTCAGCCGGAGCACAAACAATTTTCTCCCCCCGCCCCCATCCTCCGGCCGATTCTTCTGTTCCTCCACTCGGGGCGTAGATCACAACTCCTAAGCTGAATACATTATCCATATCTGGACGATAACAAGCGAGCGACGCCAAAATTTATCATGTCGAATAAAACCAATCCGGTGTTCAATGCGGTGCCAGTATGCAGAGCACACGCGGCACTAAAGCACAAGTGGCACGGCGACAGGCAAAAGCTCTCTGACCGGAGCTTGTCGCAACTTTTACCGCAGCCCGCCGTGTACATCCGGAGTTGTGCCGCTGTTTCTTGGCTGCCGGTGCTGAATCACTGCAGATTTGCTGTAAGACTGCTACTTAAAACTTTGCGTCCCGATTGATAGTTTGCAAAATGTATGCACCCGGACCCGAGGTTGAAACTTGGACCGGTTTTTTCATTAACTCGCCACGGGGCGGCGGACGCCCGCGGAATAATTTAACGGACGCGCGCGCTCTCGCCAAGACGGAGAGCAAAATCGGAAAGAAAGCCCCGCCGATGAAAAGTCATGGAATTTTCAGGCGATTCTTGTTTTTTTTTTATCTACTTAGTTGAAAAGTGGAGGTGAATGCAGTTCGGAGAGGGAGAGAGTTTCGAAAGTTTGCTCGGTGGAAAAAAAAATGGTTTGTGAATGAAATAATACAAATCATATCGCATAGGATATATTTAAATAGCTAAAATATTTATAGACTATTTATTATCAATAATTTCTTAAATATAATAAAGCCTCTATACTCATGACGTTTTAACGACCACTTGGTAATCCGTTAACAACAAAAACAAGATGAACTCTTCATCAATATCTTGACATTTTTTTAATAAAATGGATAATGGTTATTCATAGTTTGGTATTCATACTAATCAATACGACTCGTAAATACCACATGTGTCAATCGCATGTTTCACTCAACTCGGCACATCGTTCCGGATGCGAGCGATATGTTTTCTTTTTTATTATATTCTTTAGACATTTTTAGACAAATACAGATTTTATATAGAAATATTTAAATAGAAGTTTGTCATATAGATTTTATAATAAAAGAGTTACTCGGTACGGCAAGTTTAATATTGATTGTTACTATCACAGTGGCTCCGGAAAATGTTTATTTCTCCTCGAATTTATTTATTATTTCTTATTTTAAACTGATATTAAAGTTAACAGTGATGTTTTTTTTAATAAAATCTTTATTGTGTGGATGACGCAGATAAACTATATTTTAGGATAAAAAAAAATCTAGTTTAAAGTAAACTAAAACTGTCATTTTGTAGTCACAATCACTTTTCATTGAAATTATATTTTAGGACAGATTTTGGTAATACGGAAAACTTAAAAAAAAGCAATTTAAATAGTGAAAATATCTATATTAGATGCGAAAGAGTTAAGTATAATAAAAGATTTATACTTATAAAATTAAGAAAATGCAGTCTCATTGGGGCAAAATCTAAAACACAGTTAAGTGTAGATTTAATATTTGTTTAAAATTTACGCAGAATTTAAGTTTATTATGTCTATTTATTCAATAATTTTGAAGTTTAGAGTTAAAGTTAAAATAATTTCAGATATACGAAGAATTCTGACAGGCACTTTTTAGTATGGGGTTAATTTCTTCAGTCCCCAAATATTAGAAAATCGTCAACCTTTTTTATTCTGGTCTCAGGGCACAGAAAAGTAATTGGTGGGCTAAATTATAATTTAACACAAAGAAATAAAGTAATAAAATATTCTATTTCATTGCCTAATTCATTAATAGTTTCCCTAAATTTCAACAACCGTGTTATTAAAAATCTCCACAACACTGCGGTATATAAAATCGTGTAAAAGTGGATTAATGAAAAATAACATATAAATTATTCAAAATTATGATGAATACACATAAATATATACAAGGTATTCACGGTATATCAAGGAATAGTTTAACAAAACAATAAAAATGTGATTGACTATTTCAGAAAGATTAAAAAACTGTTTAGAAGTAAATAAGCTGATATCTTTATTCTGTTTCAGATGCTCAAACTTATACCTGACGGTATTTTTCTATAACGAATAAAGAAAATAATTAATTTGTTCTAATGAAAAAACACCTTATCGTCATATTGTTTTTTAATGGTTGTATAACATATTTAAAATAATTCTTAATACTAAATTAATTCAATTTTAATACACTTTAATTTAGACGTACTATTTTCCCTGTTTAGTTTCGGAAATGAAATTGTCCGGTCATTTCAGATAATGCTTACAACCTGTTTAGGCTTTGAGGAGGTGGTACTTTTTTATTGGTTTTAAAAGTTATTGATATCCATCCATCCATTCATACGTCGTATACGTAAGAATTATTTTGCATCTAAACAGGACGTATATAAACTGGAATTTATACTAATGCTGACGTATACCAAAGTACCATTATCAATGTTAAATAATACTAATCTAAAAAATGACTCTACTTTTGTATAGTAATAATTCTTTATCTTTTCTGCTCGAATCGTCATCTCTACTTGTACTTGTATTTTTTTTTGTTATTTAATCATGTTATATCATTCATAGGCGATGAGGACAAATTAATTCAAGTGGGGTGTTATTTCTGTTTTATTGATTTTTTAATTTGATATTCATCATTTCATTTTATATACGTAAAGTCTAACAAGCTCTTTGGGATATTAGACGTAGGGCTATTGAACTCTACATAAAATTAATCGCCTTAAAATCCTTTCCAACGGGTAATAGGCTCGGTTTTTCAGTTATTAGGCCACTCATTATCACTCTCTAAATTAACCAGAATGTAGTCATTTATTAAAATGCAAAGTTTCGCGCGAGTCACACCGTCCACATAATAACATCACCGCACTCAAATTTCGTGTAATTTTCACGGAACGCATTAACAAAAATTAATTTCGACAAACTTTGTCCCCAAACCCGGCGACGAAACGCGACAATAGACGCAGAAGGTGGATGCGTCCCGACGCCCAGGCAAGTTTTTTGACAGGCGTCCCCCCCCCCTCCCCGGCCGCCCCGGTCGCCTCCCCGCCGCCCAACAATCTAATCTCATTCCATGCGGCCAGTTTTATAGAGTTTGACGTTGACAAATCACTGTGCATAAGCGCCGTAAGTGTTTCGCCCGTAATTCAAAAGCTCACAATCGGCGCACGTGACAGGTTGTGTATGGCGACACACTTCGTGACGCGACTGGTGAAATTTCAGGTGAGTTTTTGTGAGGCCCCGCTCAGCCCGCGTGCCGCCGGTTGACGGGGCGCCGCTTTTCAGCCGGGCACAATGCGCTGCGAGGGCGTCGATCGTGATTTGGCGTCGTCGCTGTGACGAGAAAATATAATTTGACTGCACTGTTTGTTTCGGTTACATTGGCTCGACGTCAAAATAAAAAAAATCAATTGAGCCTGTATTGTACTCGAGAAATACATTATGAGAAATTTCAAAATGCTAGTGAAGACTGATACTTTAAAAATAGAAAAAAAACAGATTTTACTTAAATAGAGAATTCAAATAATGATATTAGATGTAGAAGGGTTGATTAATAAATTTTAGAAAGACAATATAGAGATGATAATTATAGAGTTGCAGGACGTGATAAATGTCTTAAATAAAATAATGTTCTAGGAAACATTACAATTTTGGCAAATACACTGTAATTAGTCTATTATGTATTTAGTAGAAAGAAAAAGATTGAGTTTTTGAGATAATCTAAAATTTAGCGCATTTTTTTTGTGGTCGTTAAAATTCTAAAACAGTTTATTTTTCTTTTACTTGGTTGTGTTTCTTAGCTAAAATAACCCTTCACTCTTTTATTAAAATATATACCATTATCTTTTGAAAAAGAAAAACTTTAAAAATTAAATATTATAAATAAAGAGATGCTATTGATTAGGCACACAACAAAACATTTAATAAATTAGAAACCTTTTGCTACTAAAACAAACCAATTAACCCAGTGTTTCCCACGGTGGGGCGTACGCCCCACCGGTGGGGCATTACGCCTCAGAGGTGGGGCACTACGCTTCTTAAGGAAAAAATTGGAAAATGAACAACATTAACAAATCTATCTTCTGCACAAACTGCAAGTGTCGATCGTACTCTTGAGGCTAGTTACCAAATTTTATTGCCTTTACCGCCAAATATGAAAACCATACTATAGGAGAGGATCTAAAACTTGGTGGCTAAAAACATTTTACCTGTTCTAAATGAGGTACTAAATTCCGTGTAATCAAAAAATAAAGTGTATCAATACGATTAAAACTAGTGCCAAATGTGAGCGTCTCTTTAAGTTATTTTAAAACCAAAATGCGAGCTAATGTTAGACTGTTACCACACTGAAGTGGCAGAAGATGGTTTTCAAAAAAGGAAATTCCTTTAAAAAAGATTTATGGAATTATTTGATATGATTTGTGATTTGTGATAGGTGATTTTTCAGCAAACTGCACTGATATGTAAAGTTTCTTGATGACGCATTTGACGGTAAGCATTTGTGAGTTATTTAACTGATATATTTGAAAAGTTAAATATTTTAAATAGCCAACTTCAAGGATCAAAGAAAACACTTGTCGATGTCAAAACAAAGATATTTGCCATCACTACTTTTATTGAATTATCTAAAAAAAGTATTTTTAACAAAAATTTTGAAAAATTTTACTGGCTCCAAAAATGTGAAATGACTGATAATGCTAAAGTAAAGGTCGTAGTAAAATATCGACCATCTGCAAACTTTATTAACTGATTTTAATAAACGATTTGCTGATTTAAAAGAAATAAATTTTCCTGCTTGGTTGACAAAACCAATGCTGGTAGATATTTCAAATGAACAACTGTATCAAGAAGAACTTTCGAAAATGCAAAATTATGATTGAATTACAAATGTATTTAATATAAAAGGAATAATGGCATGGATGTGCGAAGAAACAAACACAAAATATCCTAATATTACTTTGCATGCCAGAAATTTATTATTGCCCTTTCTATCATCTTATTTGGTGGAATGTCTTAGCTAAAATAACCCTTCACTCTTTTATTAAAATATATACCATTATCTTTTGGAAAGGAAAAACTTTAAATATTAAATATAATAAATATAGAGATGTTATTGATTAGTCACACGACAAAACATTTATTAAATTAGAAACCCTTTGCTACTAAAACAAACCAATTAAAATCAACCGATGCAACTATATGTGCATACATGTACATATCTGGTCTCTGACAGGTTTCTCACCACATAACCAGTATACCATGGGAAGGAAAACCCTAAGCTGTTGACTGATAAATGGTCTAATCTCGATACTTTTGCACCTCTTATTTCTTTCCAGGGCACACCTCTTTCAGGAGGTCTTTCCCATGATAAAAGGCTTGCTATTGCGCGACAAGGTTAATAATCACTTGCTACTTGTCATAAGTGACCTGTTATAAGTAAATAAAGCTTAGAAAAGAGGAATACCGAAAAACTCCTATTTTCCTGGACACAGTCGGAAGTAGAAAATCCGATACCGACAGTGATAGAAGATACACGTCCATTGTTAGCAATGACCAAACGAGGGAAACTCTTCAAAAAACTTTACTTGGTGGAGACAAACAGGGAATCCTTATATCACTTGTTAGAGTCAGGTTTCTTTAACCTCGACTACCATTCGGTCTGGCAGGACCCATACGCACAGTGAGTGAGTGTCTCGTGCCTGGCAAATGATGATGATGAGACGTAATGTAGATGACTGTACATAAATTAATATACTAAGGTTATTTTACGTAAAATAATAAGTTATACCCTAAAAAATAAGCTTCTTTATAGATAAATATTTTCCTTTTAAGAAAAAAAATATCAAAAATTCAGTATTTTTTTTTATTAAATATATATTTATACTTAAATTATATTCATTTACGTTCTTGCTCTACAGATTCACGAATTTCTCTTTTAAATTTATTGATCCTATTAATAAAATTATCCTCTTTTGGTCAATAAATGTGTCTGCAATTAATTAAATACTGTAATTTAATCATTATGTTTTTAACTATTCAATGATTAACTTAAGACCATTTTCATTCTTTGAAATAATGAATTTATCAAAATTAATTCCATTTTTCATCAGTAATTCTCTAATATTTTTAAGATTTACATATATTAAACTAAAACTCCTTTTTAATGATTTTATAAAGTAATCTTCTAATATACTGAAAACTAATATACTAAATAAATCTCGTTAACAAGATGTTTTTCAAACTATAATTTAATTTTTGAGCTTATCAAATTTTAGGGTGTCCTTTTAGGTTTTTTTTTTAATCAATCCAAGCTCATTATAAGGTAAGCAGCCATATTTGCAGATTAACCACTTATTTTATTTTATAATAACTGTTTACTATACAGATGA